>PVLC010001384.1:63037-145538 GCA_004027655.1 Graphiurus murinus
GGAAAACATTATGTTAAGTGAGATTAGTCAGTCACATAGAGTTAAGAAGCATATGTTCTCCCTAATATGTGGATGCTAGGGAGAAGATGGGGCATAGGAGGGTCTCCAGATGAAAAAGAGAGATCCTCAATAAGCAAAGAAGTTGGTTTAATTGTAGTGGATGCATGGGGCAGAGGGACACCCTAAAGCACATGATGTATCTACACAATCATAACAAGGTCACTCACTGAAGTGAACCTTAGGGGGAGGGAGGGGGAGGGAACGGGAATGGGGAGGGAATCGGGGAAGGGGTCAAATGAGAATTGTGTGCAAATATGTTGTTAACAATTTGTACTTAACAAAGATGTACGCTATATTGTACGAATTACTACAATAAAAATTAAAAAATTAAAAATTAAAAAAAAATGGAAAGAAAAAATAAAATAAAATAAAATAAAATGACATTGTTTTTAATGTTCAAAAAATAAATAAATAAATAAATAATCAAGATGACTTTTTGGCCTCTAAAAGCCTTGATTTTTTGTCTTATATTTTATTTGGTTTAGAACTTAGGTGGGAAAGAAGAGATATATTTACTGGGTCCCTTCAACTTCCATATCATTAGTGTATCAGTTGGTTTCCAATGCCAACTATGTGCCCAGAGCTGTGACAGTAGGAAAAATGGGCAGGGAACTGTTACTTGTGGGGCTTATGTTATATAGCAGGTATGTTCTAGATGTACTACACACCATTTTACAGGTGAGACAACTGTGGCTCAAAACTAAAAACCAAAACAAAAAACTTGTCCCTGGTAAGTATAGTTAATAAAGGTAGGAGTCAGAACACATGTTTTTCTATGTCTGACACCAAAGTCAAGTGATCAGATGTAGTTTCTGCTCACCAACTCATAGTTCACTGATACAAACAGACAAATCCCAAATGACAACATTTTCCAGACTGTGGCCTGAATTTTGTTAGGTAGGCACAAACTACAATGTGAGGAAAAGAACTCTTTTTTCAGGGAGAGAGGTGAGGTTATGAAAGGCTTCCTGGAAGGGTGATAATTGAGTGAGAATCAGTTAATCCTGGATTGTTTACTTACCGTTTAGTATCTGTTTGACATTACACTGAGTTACTTAATTTCTCTGAGTCTCAGATCCCTCATTCGTAGAATAGAGATAATTGCAGCCTCACCGGTTTGTAGAGTGGATTAAATCAAATCGAATTATGCTTTTTTAAAAATAAAGTTCCCAACACACTTGCTGGCCCAGAGTGAGTGTTCTTAAGTACTGGTGTTCTCCTTATCCACTGCAGAAATCTCAGCACTGAAGAATGGTTGTGGGGTCATAAAACTAGTTTTTCCTGTAGATACATGATTCAGTTGGGTATTTTTTTGATTTCTGGGCACAAACTTCTTCAAGTACAATTTTCACAGGTGACTTCTAGAAATTCAGAAGTGAGATATCATAATGGGGTCCAAAATCACCTCTCTAAGCACTGACATAAAAATTTCCTAATGTCAGCTTTATCTGAAGCTCACAAGCCTTTTGAAAGAGTAGACAGGCCCAGATGTTTAGAGAACTTTTATTGCTTATGTTGCAGTTGATACAACTCTAATGAGACTAGTACAATACAGTGTCCCCATGCTTACCCCAGGAAAGCAGAAGGTAATTATCATTTCTGTGAGTGCCAGGAGCACTTAGAAGCATTTTTCATCACCAAAACATGAAAAGGAGGTAATTTTCATTTTCTTTCACTCCTGATTGTTTCTTTCTCTGTTTTATGGGATCAAAGAAGAGAGTGGTGCATACTACATTGGCATTGGGATTAAGACAAAATTGTGTCCTCAAATTGTTTTGTAAAGACCATGGTTGCATTGTTTCCTGGGTGGTAAAATTTAAAGCAAAAAAAAAAAAAAAAAAAGCAAGTTTAAAGTAAAAATGTACAGATGAAGTTCTCTATGTGTGTAAACCCTCCCCCTCTTTATTTCCCCCTTGCTTTTAAGCTGGAAGGAATACAGAGAAAATCTCCTTCTCTGTCCACATTCCCCAGCTACTGTTCTTGCATGAAAGACCCTTTGGAACCACACTAAGGGTCAATTACTATACTCCCAGCTTTGCCATGGGCCTGTCTTGCCCATGGGAAGGAGAAAATGCACCCTTTACACTTGGAATACCTGGTTAAGTGTCAGAGTGAAGAACCCAGTCCACCTCAAGATAGATTATATCAGCACCACCACACCAAGATGCCACCCAGGGATGATTTTATTTTTTATTTTTTAAAATAATCTCAAGATATTATTTTTTAATTAAAATGTCCTGTAAGTTTTTTTTTTTGTAAAAATACTTTTATTGGTGCACTGCAATTGCACACGGTGGCAAGGGTCACAGTGATATATTCACACGTGCACAGAACATTACCTGGTCAGCTTCTTTCCTCATGCCTCCGCTTTCTCTCTCTCCTCAAGTTACTCTTAGTCACCATGAAGTTTGAAAAACACTGACACTAAACTTGTGCTAAATTCCAGAACAGCAGACACAACCTTTGATTTCCCCAATAGTTGGACTACAAACCCACTGATTTGGCTCAGTTTGGGAAGAACAGACCCCCCAAATTCACAAAAGTAAAAGATAAAGAAATGTTTTTCACAACACTTGCTCATCTGGAACATTTCTCCTTTGCCTCCTGCTTTTATTCACTGATATTCTTTCTCCCTTGGGATCACGGGGTGTTCCAAATGGTGTGGTGATTTTGAGCATATTCCTTGAGATTGTTCCTCAGCCAAATCCCAGAGAGAAGAGAAGCTCAGAAGTAAGTTCCAGAGGTGGGGGTTTACCAGGGAAGCTGCAGCTCTCAGACCTTGAACTTGACTTCATTTCTATTAAATAACTTCTTTCAGCTGATTTAATCTTCTTCATCCACAACCCCTCCCCCACCCCTGCCAATGCTCCCAGCTGTAGTTAACCTCTCCTTCTTCTGGGATGCTATGGTCTTTATTAAGAGTGTTTCATTTATTCTTCTCTGCTTTTCAGTGAGTTCACTTAAATTAAATATCCTTTGTGTAATGCCTGCCAATACATTTGCACTACACACACACACACACACACACTCACACCTCATTAATCTTCATGATATACTCTAGTTGGACATTAGTACCCTCCTCAGTTTAAGAAAAGATGCTAAGGCTCCATTATCCAAGGTGGATAATTCCTATTGATCTACCCTCAACTTCATTCATTTTCCCCTCTATTATCGCCATTGTTGTTGTCAAGCCTGTCCAATTACTATTTTATTTTGGTTAATGTATTTCTCAGTTCTATATTTTCCATTTGGTTCTTTGTTACATCTTTTATTTATCTGAGGAGATACTCTTTATTTCAAGAGTATTCACACTTACTTTGCAAGATATCACAAATATTGTCTAATAATTCCAACACTGGTGCCATATTGAGATTCACATTTGTTGACTATATCTTTTTTCTTATAAGATATTGATGTTTCCTGATTCTTCATGTTTTGTGATTTTGGATTATATTTTGGACTTTTTGAATGTTATACTATAAAGATCTGAGTCTTATGTAAATACTATATAAAATATTCTTTGTTCATTTGTCTTAGCAGGCAATTGATCTAGTATCAGGCTGCAAGTTGCCTGGGGTCTCTCTGGTCTCTGGTCTCAATGTCTCAGTTTTCAAAACCTTTACAGTACTATTTAGATATGCACCATTTTTACATTGCTCAATAGCCAGTGTAAGACCTGGGAAGGTATTTACCACATTGTTCAGTTCTAAAAGCCTTTCATATACAATTTAGGGCTAAGTTCCATGAAAGCACAGCTTGCAGTAAGTCCAGGAGATCATATATTAACTTTATAGAACCATCTTCATTCCTTGTGATTTCCCTAACACATTCTGGGTCCTAGTATCCATCTCACTCCACCTCATCCCTGACATGTTTTTTGTCTAAGAAACTGGGGCTCTAAGTGCCTCGTTCTGCCATGTCCTTATTGCAACTGAGTGTGTGTGCATCAGGGCCAAGTGATGAGGAGAGGAAATGATACCTATTGTTTGGGTGTCATAGTTACTCTGGTTGCAAGATTTCTCTTCCCTTGGATTTTCAGATGTTTGCCCAATCTCTGGGCCATTTCCACCACTACTGCCATGGGATTGCCTAGGGATGGGAGGTGGATAGAAGGAAAAGACAAAACTAAACACAAAATCAGAGACTTTTTACCATTTTTTTCTGATCCTTGGATCAAAAAGAGAGGCATTTCTAGGATCTCATTGTGGGTTGAACTGAATACCTCCACAACTCCTATGTGGAAGTTCTAACTCCGGATGACTTACAATGCATTTGTATTTGGAAATGGAATCATTGAAAAGGCAGATAGTTAAGATGTCCTTATAAAAATGGTTGAACTCACACACATATAAGGAAACATGTTGTAAAAATATACAGAGAGAAGATATTCAACTGCATGCCACAGAAAGAGGCTTAGGAAGGATCCTTCCTTCATGGAACCAACCCTGCTGACACCTTGATCCTAAAAGCATCCAGCTTCCACAAGTTTCTATTGTCTAAGTCATCTAGTTTGTTGTATTTTGTCATGGAAACTCTAGCAAACTAATATTCTTTTTGCCCATACCTCCTTCTATCCACATTTGGTGTGCACTTGTGAGTTTTCATTTGTTATTGATGGAGAAAAAACAACCACTGTGGTGTTATTTTGAGTTCTGGTGGGACTTTGGGACAATACAAGTAAATTATCTCTCTTTACCTTTAGTGATGAAGAAATAGGTACCCAGTGGCAAGAAAATTCTTAGGAAATCTGTTCCTGATTTACCCAGACTTTATCCAATTCAATTTCATCCACATTTATTAATTTTCCATTTTTTAAACTTTGGTTTACATGATATTCTTTCCAAATCACTTCAGATTTTGTTCCATGTCTTCTAAACATAATATTTCAAGGCAAAACAATTGTTATATTTTTAGTCTACATCATTTGGCAGCCTCTGCTAACCCTTGCCCTTTTGGGGAACATCCCAAACATCATTAAGTCTTTCCAAAGGAGCAAGTACAAGAACTGTACACTATATTCCTCCAACAGATACCTGGGTCTCATAAAATAGAAAATATGATATATCAAGATTTTTTTTTTTTTTTTTTTTTTTTTGCGGTACTGGGGATTGAACTCAGGGGCATTCTACCTCCGAGCTACACCCCCAGCCCTATTTTTTATTCTTTATTTTTGAAACCGAGTCTCACTAAGTTGCGGAGTGCCTCACTAGATAGCTGAGGCTGTCCGCGAACCCGGATCCTCCGGTCTCAGCCTCCCGAATGCTGGGATTACAAGAGTGCGCAACCACGCCCGGCCTGATGTATCAAGATTTAAGAGGAAAAATGCCAGGTATGAAAGAATATGACTGTTTATATCAATAGATGAAAATTTGATTTGCTTTTAAAACTATTTCTAGTCTCTAATGTCTTTACTCTCCCTACTTCTCCATCTGTTAATTTTTGAGCCCATACTTGGAGGCTATGACAGTAAAAAAGATAGAAAAGGTTCATGCTTTCAAGCAGTTTGCATTATAATGGGAGGGGGGGAGAAGAAAGGACAGAGGGGAGGAGGATGAGGAAAAAGGGAGGGAGATCATTAGGGAAATAGCTTATGATCAACATTGGAAAGACAATTACAACAGGATGAGAGAAAAGAGAATAATGTAGGATCCAAAAAAGCTTCTCTGAAACTTGAAGGCCAAGAGCCAGCACACTCCAAGCAGATGAAATGACTATTTCAACGGCCCTGTGACAGAGATGTGCTCTTCTCGATACAACTGAAGAACAGACAAAAGATCAGGGGCTGGATGGGAGATGATAAAGAAGGAACCGGCACAAGATGAAGTCATAGAAATGGTCACAAACCAGATGACACAGGGTTTTGGAAGCAAAGTCAAGAAGTTTGGATTGTATCTGAAGCATGATAGAAGCCATTAGTGGATTTCAAGTTGGGAAGTAACATCAACATCCTTGTTTGTATTTTAGAATTTTCACTCTTTAGGTTCTGTGAAAAGTGAATTATATTTCTTCTTTAGGGCTCACTTCAAAGTCTTCTGTCATACACGTTTCCCTTGAACCCTTGGGAAAAGTCAATTTCTGCTTCCTCTTGGACTCAAGTGCAGATACACCATTACATATATTCACTTGAACTTTGGTAACTAATTCAACTCAGGTGAGCCGGATCCCTTCTCTTCTGCAAATACAAGGATAGCACAGGATAAATAAGTGACAGAAAAGGAAGTGAGCCTTAGGAACATTTTAAGTTCTAGTATACTATAAGTCCTTAGCCTTTTGAACCTAAAATTAATTACTTATTTCATTTAAAATGCTAGTTGGTCACTTGTATATTTTATTCAGTCTTTACGATGAGAGTCTTAAAGACTGAATGAAACAATAGAGTTATAGAAACGTCACAGAAGGGCAAAGGATGCTGTATTAGCATAGGTTTCCAAAGTGGGCCCCCCCCCTGGGGCTTCTTGAACAAAATACAGATACATAAAAGAATGCAAATTTGTTACTGCATCTTTCTATTTATTTGCTTAAAGAAAGTAGATTTCCAAAGGGACACCGATTTTTTTTTTTTTTTTCCTGAAAGCAGGTCAGTAAGACAAATACATCAGGGAAACTGCGTAAAGTTTGCTGTGTATGCACTGAACTTCTTTCTCACCCTAAATAAATAACTTGACAACATATTCCAGGCTCTAGCTAGTTATGACCATTTGATTGAATTCTGGCCAGAGGATGAGAATATGACATGCATGGTTTCCAAGCTTGGCTTTTAGCAACCGCCCGTGGATGATTCTCTTATTCCTTTTTCGTTTCTCTTTTCTCCTCTCCTCTCCTCTTCTCTTCTTTTTTCCTTCATCACCTAGTGACTTTATTTATTTATTTTGTTAGGATTGTCATAAGAAACTTTTTAGAAAAATTTTAAATTCCTTTTTCTAATTTGCAAGTAGGAAGAGAGGATGAGACTTTGGGGTGGGAGCTGAGCAGAAGGAGGAATGGGACTCTGGATCACTGCTAAGATTACCTCTTAGATTTTTGCATGGGGAAAAAGTAAGTACTTTTGGTAAGCTATCTGGATACCATAGTTTACTACCTCTTAGATTTTTGCATGGGGAAAAAGTAAGTACTTTTGGTAAGCTATCTGGATACCATAGTTTACACTGTTAGTCTATACTCTAACTACATACACATTGAATTAGCTCGTTTATTTTTTTCTAATATGAAGAATGCAGAACAGTCTAAATTTTTCCACTTTATAGAGGAACTTTATAGATGAAGATTCTTTGGAAGCTTGTGATTTTCCCTAAGTGTTAAGGTAAGAAACAAGCCTTGAACTCTTTATTTTGCCTTAGCATAAATAAACACAGTTTTATGTGTGTGTGTGTGTGTGTGTGTGTGTGTGTGTGTGTGTGTGGCATTTGAGATTGAACCCAGGGGCACCCTATCTTTGAGCTAAATCCCTAGCACTTTTTATTTTTCATTTTGAAACAGGATCTTGCTAAGTTGCTGAGGATGGTCTCAAACCTATGATGCTCCTGTCTCAGCCTCCCAAGTACTGGGATGACAGATGTGTGTCAGCATGCCTGGAAAAAAAAAAGTTTTATAGGAGAGTGAAGAGTGGGTTAAAAAGTAATAGGGCAAGATTACAAGAGACCAATAAGGAGATATTCACAGTGTCAGGGATGGCAAGAGATGAGCCATTGAATAAGTGAAAGTGAAGAGGGGGATGAGAGCCAAAAGAAGACACAGAACTAATCACTTCACACAATGCCATCCACTGCACCATCGACTTCTCATTAAAGTCCCATCTTACTGTGTTAAGAAACCAATGGAGCCGGGCGTTGTGGCGCACGCTTGTAATCCCAGCATTCGGGAGGCTGAGACCGGAGGATCCGGGTTCGCGGCCAGCCTCAGCTACCTAGTGAGGCACTCCGCAACTTAGTGAGACTCGGTTTCAAAATAAAGAATAAAAAAATAGGGCTGGGGGTGTAGCTCGGAGGTAGAATGCCCCGGAGTTCAATCCCCAGTACCGCAAAAAAAAAAAAAAAAAAAAAAAAGAAACCAATGGACTCATTCTAAAAATAGTGAAGATTATACAGATTGAAGTAAATGGGACTCTTTGAGCTGGGGTTGTGGTTAACTAAATCAAACCAAACTAAATCAAAACAAAACAAAACAAAAAACAAAAGTGGGGCATGCAAGAGACTATTAGCAGGTATAGATAAAATACAGTATTTTTTGATTATTATCATTATTACCTTTAAAAAGCATAAGTTGTGGAACAAAGAACAAGGCAGGGTTATCTCTTGGCATGATTCAGGAAGAAAACCTGTGAGGAAAATCTTCTGGGTTCTTTTAATCTTGATTTTTAGGTTTCACATGGTGCAGGCTGCAATATAACTTCTGGGCCCATGCTTCCTCTGAAAGTGTACAGCCCTATATTAATTTGCCATAACCTAAGAGTCTTTCTAAACTCTGCTTAGCAATTTAATATCTTACCAATCCCGACAGATTTTACCATGGGAATAACTCTTAACTATACTTTCTCACTTTAATTTTAAAATGGATTCTGGCTAACAGTCCTTGATGTGGTCTCTCTCCAACTTATCACTAAAAATATCCTTGACAATACTTTTTTAACAGCTTAAAATATTAAAATTGTTAAAATTACTAGAATCCAGCTTGTTTTTCTTTGCAGTGGTGGAAATAGAACTCAGGGCTTTGCACATATTAGGCAAGTACTGCATCACTGAGATACACCCCAGCTCAGATCACTTTTAACAAGTTATTTCCCATTAAAAATAGAAAAAAATGTAATAAGAGCCTGTGTAGGCCGGGCGTGGTGGCGCACGCTTGTAATCCCAGCCTTTGGGAGGCTGAGACTGGAGGATCCTGGTTTGCAGCCAGCCTCAGCTATCTAGTTAAGCACTCCACAACTTAGTGAGACCCTGTTTCAAAATAAAGAATAAAAAATAGGGCTGGGGGTATAGCTCAGAGGTAAAATGCCCCTGAGTTCAATCCCCAGTACCAAAAAAAAAAGCCTTTTTAGCCACTGGAAAAACATATAATTTATCATTTTGAAAAAAAATGATAAGAGCCGGGCGTGGTGGCGCATGCTTGTAATCCCAGCATTCGGGAGGCTGAGACCTGAGGATCCGGGTTCGCGGCCAGCTTCAGCTACCTAGTGAGGCACTCCGCACCTTAGTGAGACTTGGTTTCAAAACAAAGAATAAAAAAATAGGGCTAGGGGTATAGATCGGAGGTAGAATGCCTCTGAGTTCAATCCCCAGTACCGCAAAAAAAAAAAAAAAAAAAAAAAAAAAAGATAAGAAACTATCCCTAGTTTAAGGTTCATGGCTTGGAAACATAAACCATAAACCAGCACAAAATGGAGCCAATAGCTTTCTATTACTGGGGATTCTGTGAAACGTGCTTATAGCATCTTTGCCACAGTTAACTTCCCTGTGTGTGGAGCATGCTACACTTGTGTTTTCTTATTAACTATCTGACTCATTTATAGAGCCTAGCCTCTAGGAGACCAGGGGTGGTGTCTTATTGTGTCTGTTACCATATTTTCCTGTCTGGTAGAGAATAAAGGAGACAATATTATAGGTACAATAGGTACTCAATATTGCTTTACTTTTGGACTAAAAACATGTCATCCTCTATAAAACAACAAGGGATAAAAAGAAAAAGATGACTTGACTGTGACATATAGGGAGTGTTTTATGTGGGGATAGACTAGGAAACTTCTTAGCTTATTATTTTGTGACTCTCTCTATCCTTGCTGTGGTTCACTGGTTTGGAGAATAACAAACCACATAGTAGACATAGGAAAAAACCTCCAACTTCAGTTGAGCAGGCAGAAGAACTGCAAATCCCAATTTCTTTTTTAAAAAATGATATTTATCCATCACCCAAATGAACAGTGCTTAGAAAAGAAAGCTGGCAAACATTTGGTGTATAGTTCTATGCTGTCTCACCACATTTGGAAATATTTAACATGGAAAATAAGCAAGAAGCCTATTGTAGAACAAGTGGAAAAACTCATCTTGAATGTCCAGGAGGTCTTCACACCTAGGGATAATAGTTTTACAAGAATCAGAGGGAAAAGTTAGAAAACTAAACAAAGTTTCAGTAAAACCCAAGAAATCATGATCTCTATAAAATGTAGAGAGACTGACGCAAGAGCTAGTTGAATTGCAAAGACAGCAGGCTGGGAAGACGAGGGCTAAGAGAGATAAGGTAGGACTGCACAGGAATCAATAATTCAATAGCAGAATTAAAATCCCTATCAGAGATGGTAGACTGAACTCCAGCAGACTGGCAAATTGACAATAGGGCACATTAAGGGGAAAGCCAATTTACATGACTCTGAAAAGATGCAAAGAAAAGGTGTTTGCTATTAGAGAAAAATGAGACCGATAGAGGAGAAATTAGGTATGTATAGTTTCTAGTATACAGAGATCTATTGTTTCTAATATAGAGAGATTTAGTGTTACTTTAATAGTAAGAATTCCAGATTTTAATCTCATACATGTACTATACAAGTTGGTTTATCGACATAATCTTTATCTTCTCCCTGCACATTTGGCTTCATGCTTATCTACGTTTCTATAACTCCCAACCTTCTATTAACTCATGGCAGAGAAAGGTGGGGACTCTTTGGTTTGGGGTCCTAACTACTTTTCACATGATTTGAGTCATTCTGGGCTTTTCAAGGTATGTGATTTGCGGAGAGCTGAGCTAAGTGGTTGAAAATAATGAATAATTAAAGTAGGTCTGAAGGTCTAGTATATATAAGTAATAGAATGTCATTCAGCCTTTAAAAAGAAGGGTATTCTGACATTTGTGACAATCTGAACAAAAATGGATGATATTAAGTGAAATAAGCCAGTCACAAAAGGCCAAATACCTCATGATCTCATATGTAGGTGGAGTCTAAAAACAGAACTCAAAGATGTGGAGCACAGCCTGGTGTTTACCAGAGGCTGGGGGTGGGGAATGGAAGGGAGGAAATAGGGAGTTGTTAAGTCAAAGAGTAAAAGTAATGCACTTGGAGATCTATTGAAAAGCAGGGACTATAGTTAACATTGCTGTGTTGTGTCTCAAAGTAACTATGTAAATTTCAAATATAAATAAGTGAGGTGGTAATTATGTTGCTCAGCTTAGTTTAATCATTGCATGTTGCACACATATGTAAAAAAAAATCACAATGAACCCCATAAATGTGTATAATTATGATTTTTAACTAAGTACAGTATTAGTAAAAAATATAGGAGGATTCTGTCTAAAAAGTAGGACTGAAGCCTACATGATATTTAAAAGTTTATGTTTGCAGGACTGAGGTCTCATTCTAAATTAACTTATGTTTTCTAGGAATTTTTTGTCCTTTTTGTTTCTCTCCTAAATACTTGAAGGCTATTTTCTCCTTTATACTTGGTAAATTAAGAGGATAGCAAATGGTTGTGTTAAGGGATTAGTGTCATTTCAGTAAAACTGCCTGGTGTGTATATCTCATTTGCAAATTAGAATTGTCTTTACTTAAGAAAGTTCTTTATTATTACTATTACAGCCTTCTCTCTGCATTCTCTGAAGACTGATTACAGGACACTCTGGATACCATAATCTTTGTATGTTCAAATCCCTTCTGTAAACATAGTGTGTATATAACTTATACATATCCTCTCTTATATTTATTTTTATTTTTATTTTGTTACTGGTGCTTGAAGCAGGGGCATTCTACCTCGTAGTTACATTCCCCAACCCTTTATATTCCATTTTTCTACTTTGAAACAGGATCTCCCTAGGTTATTGAGGGCCTAAGTTGCGGAGTGTGGCGTCATACCTAGCCTCCTCTATACTTTAAATTGTATATAGATTGTTAATAATACCTAATACAAAGTAAGTGATTTGCAAACAGTTGTTATGTTGTATTATTTAGGAAGTAATAATAAGAAAAAAATATCTGCACATACTTTGAATACTTTTGATCATCAGTTAGTCAAATATACGGGTGAAAGACCCAAAGATATGGAGGGCCAACTGTATTATCTTGTTATTAGTTACTCTCTTCTGTCTTTCTTATATTGGCTTTCTATTATGTGTTTGTCTTTGGCTTTGGCTTCATTTCTGTATTTGGATTTGGGCATAGTTCGTCAACTTATTCTCTCCTTTAACCACGCTAACATTTTTGCTGTTGTTTTCAATAAGGTCGAAGAGCTTTACATCTATCTTTAGCCTTTCCTGATAGGAAATCATTTTCTTTAGAGCTTAGACTGCAAACTCTAAGCTCTAAAGATTCTAATGCCTGTTGAATTTTGATGAGGAAATTAATTTCAGGATTTTCTCTTAACTACTCATTTTCAGACTTCTTATCTGCACTCTCTCTCCTTATGGCCCTGACTCTCTTTGCTCAACATTCTGCCAGTAAGAATGACAGTGAGCCCCTCTCAGAGGTTACATAGGTTCCTGAGCTCAATTCCTAGGCACCTGGTTCATTAGGTGTGGCAAATTATTGGCCATGCTGTGCTTTGTTTTATCCAAGTTTTATTTTATCTTATAGCAATTTCTCAGTATTTTTTAATGTGTTTGTGACTCTTTTGAGCTCCTAGAAAAACTAAGATTTTTTATTCTAAGTCTTACCAGTTATTTTCCTATAATTCTAGAGTGGACTCTTATATCCCTTTATATGGGAAGGTTTCACATTACTTTCATAATCAAATTCATAAGGTCTCTCAGCTCTCAGCAGCCTAGGCTGAACTGATCCATACAGTGGTCACAGGGATCCAAGAGGACAAAAGGCTTATAACTTCTTGAAGCCAATGCTTAGAATTGACTCTTTTCTCTCTTTTCTGTATCTCCCTAACCAAACTAAGTCATGAAGCCAGTACATATTCAAGGGGTAAACAGACTCTACCTCTTCAATGAGCAGAATTGAAAACACTCATGACAAATGATTTGAATATTGGAAGAATGAAAAGTTTGGGCTACTTTTTGTATTTGACCACAATCCTCCTTTCATTCCAGAGAGTTCATGATTCTTTAGGCTTTACGAACAGTCTCTGACTTATATTTATTTTTTCTTCTACTAATACGTAACCTGTTTATATCTAATGGGGTTTTGGTTCCTTATAGTGATGTGTAGATATCAGCTATGATTCCTTACATACTATATACAGTTAGCTGAAATTCTGTTTTCTGTCTTTAGAAAAGTCTTATGACAATAACCAGACCCACGACCCAACAACGTATTGAGGTCATTATGTCCATAGCTTATAAATACATGGTTATATGTGTCCTGTGTAACTAACTTTTGAGGCAGGTAGACCATTCATTTAATAGAGGAGTTTAAGTAAGTTGTTCTTGGTCGCCTAATGAAATCTGCTCAGTATCAATGTCTTGGGCTCTTTTTTACACCCCTTTCTTTGGGAAGATGTTAGCTTTTAATCAAGGTTGTTCCTCATTTCACACCATTTGGAGACCATCTTACTGTATTAAGAAATACACTCTTTCTTTACATTCTGACTTCGTATTCCTTTACACAGCAAAAAGGGTGGAAAGATAGAATTAAATCATAGTAGCAATTTACCATTCTGCCTTCTTTCTTTTATATTCTATTTAACCCTTTTCAAAAGTACCTAATTTCTAGAAAGTATCTACTCATGACCTCTAGATTTTTAAATGTATTATCTGATATCTCATATAAATATCTTAAATTATATTACATTCTGCTATAATAATTATTGTATTATTGGAAGTAAGGTTCAGAGGGGTTAAATGACTCAGAGGTAACAGTTAACTAAAGGCTAACTCAGAATTTAGAGCTATTTAGGTTGACTCCAAATCCCATATTCTTTATACCAAATCATGAACCTCTTTTATTGTCTTATTTTCTTGAACATATAATAAAATTCAGCATCTTGATATGTTTGGACTTCTTGAATTGCTGTTATGATTACTTATATTGTTTTATGTGTTCATTACAGAAAGGTAGGTACAGAAGATGGTGATAATAACAATTTATCTTCCTACTTAATGATACTGGAGTTCCAACTGGAAAATTGACTCACCCAAAGTTTCAGAACTATTTATGGCATGGCTGAGAATTAGAATCAGAACTATCTTGAATCATAAGTTCTCTTTCAAATATCTTTTAAAGTCTTCAGATATGAGGACTTCTACCTTCTATAAGGCTATTTTCCCTGAGTTTCTATTATCCCATCTATATTAGCACCCACTAGAGAAATAGAATCAATGAGAGAGAGAGAGAGAGAGAGAGAGAGAGAGAGAGAGGGAAGCAGACAGACTGAATACGGGAGTTGAGGGAGTTGGTGTATGTTACTACAGAGGACTAAGACTTTCATTGGTTTTCTGGAGGCTGGACAACCAGGAAAATGGGCATATAGTTCTGTATGTGCCTACAGTATATCCTTGAATTAGGAACCTTAAGGTGAGAGGAGGGGGCACCATTGGTGTAAGTCCTGGAATTAAAGGCCTGTGAACCAGCAGCTGCCATGTCCCAGGACAGAAGAAGATGGGCATCTTAGATCATGAAAAGAGAATAAATTACCCTTTGTTTTTTTTGTGGGGGTCCAGCCCTCCAGGCAGTGGGGTCAGGGGTCCTTCGATAGGTGTGGAATGAGATGAGGTTGCGAGAATATGCTCACACCGAATGCAGTGTTGAAGCGTATCTGTTTATTGCTTGTTAGTAGCTATCTTTTATACTATCTTTTTTGCAGTGAGGCATATGGAACAGGAATTTTTACAGTCCAAAGGTTGAGTAGGTAATCTTTAACTAGAAAAACCATTTCCTATGACATTTAATGGTGTTAAGAAAACAGTAAAGGTTACAAAATACAATATATATACATATATATATGTATATATATTGTATATAAAGATTCTTTTAGTACAAAACAGTGTTAAAGGTTAAGGACAAGAAGCCTAAACCCATTAGTTTAAATCTTTACTATTTGTTTAGCTTCTTTAAGCAGTATTCTTATCTTTTTCTCAGGCAGCTAGAGAGTTACTTAATGTATCCTGTGAAGTTCCAGGGAGACAAGGTGGAAGTGGACAAAGACTATCTGTCTTAAAGCCTTCTTTACCCATAGATATAATGGAAGACCTAAATCTCTTTGGCTTATTTATTTTGTTTCTATACCTGTGTGCTGTTTAGTAACTGAGCTTGCAACGCCCGTTTCCTGACTAATGTTTGTATGTGGTTAATGAATTTCTTATGGGTTGTCTTGAGGCACTACTTTTTAAGCTGATATTGAGAAATCACTATCTGTCCAGCCATGTTGTGTTTCTAAGAAATTTTCCTTTACAATTAATGTGAAAGCGAAACCCAAAGTACCCCAAATTTCCAGAATGTAACATAATGCAAACTGGGATATGCCATGCATTCCTTCTTTTGAAATCATCTGCCTTGCAGGACTACAGCAGACTGAGCCTTGCTCAAGATCCAGCTATTAAGGAGCTGTGGTATTTTTTGTTCTATCAAGACCCTCAAAGAGCCAGATAATACTTACCCATATTAGTTGGGGAGAACAGATTTTCTCTACTAATGCATTGATTCAAATGCTGATCTCTTCCAGAAATACACTTACACACACCCAGAAATAATGCTTTATTAACCATCTGAATGTTCCTTAACCCAGTCAAGTTGGCATGTAAAATCAATGATCACACTACATATGAAATGCAACTCAGGATCTTATTTGAGCTTCCAGGAAACGTTAGTATCTTCTTCACTTCTCTTCCACCTCCAGCTCTAACATTTCCTGATTTATCTGTGTTTTAACTCAATTACATCATGTCAAATGAAGAGTTAGACTTGTAGGGAGCCTCCTGATTAATGTAAAATCCTTCTAGATAAGAGGTTAGAAAATGCTTTGAAATGGGAAAACAAGTCCAAAGCAATGTCAGTGAACCGTCCTTATTATCTCAGCTGTAGTTGATTCCTCCATGTAATTTTCATGAGTGTTCCAAAGGTACCTGAGAATGCACTGCTATTTATAAAGTTACAGGATTCAATTACCATCACAACCATTGTGATTTACATATCAGGCTTCTTTGAAAATGTGATAAAGCATGTGGACCAAAGTGTTTGATGCAAAAGTAGGAAAAACTCCTGCCACTTAACGGATGGTTACTATTTTTGGTACTCTACTAAGAAATTGTCATTTTATTACAGTTCACCATAATTCAATAAAGTTTGGGAGTATTACTATTATATTGATAGTAAAATCTCTAGTTATTTTGCAAATAACTAGAGGTTTTAATAAGTTGAGGAACTAGTCAAGGATCAGATAGTAAGTCTGTGGTTGAGTTATAAATGAACCAGGAGACTACCAAGCTTGGCTTTGTAACCACTACTCTCTGAGTTAGTTTTTTTTTTCTCATTTCACACAAATAAAATCCTAAAGCACCTGTTTTATTTCTTTGTTTTTTTTCCATTTAAAATTTCTCATATCTTTGATACATTCTACACTTGTCTGTATCAAGGCAGTATGTGGCAAATTGAGGGGGAAGTTCTTCTTATTCTTCTAGATCTAGGGACTTCTCAGTGGATTTGTCATTCTGGGCATGACAACCTAGCTTCTAATAAGGTCACGTTTCATCCCTTTCACATATCTGCCTACAATGCCTAGAGGGTTTTTTCAATTTCAGATTTTATAAAGACTAAATAAGGCTTTGTCACTCCCATTCTAGGATAGAGGCTCAATATATCTTACTATTGTGTTCACATTAGCAAATACACATCCCAATTCTAACCTGGCCAAAGTTCCACAGGAGGTAAGTTGCAAACTTAGAGTTACTTTCAAAGAATTATCAGAAACCACTAGGTAAGAGACTGGTACCTCAGCACAGTCACCTGAATCAGCCTTGTCTATCCCCCTCCCTGTCTTACTGGTTTATTTTGGAATGACACTTTGTCAGGACACACTTGGCCTTCTACTCACTTGTGCACTTGGACAATGCTCACTTTTAGTTGGCTTTGTCACTGAGATGTTAGTTCCTCCAGTAATTCTTGTAAATGTCTGGCTCCTAGATTGCAAGTTACCTGGGACAGAGCTTCCTGCTCTCTGGAAAGAATTCTCAGTGGATCAATCTGTATGAATCTTATAATTGACTCTTTTCTATCTACCTCTTCCTGTTTTACTAGATGAATGAGAGAAGAGAGAAGAGGAGAGGAGAGTAAAAGGCATAATTTGAAGCCTGAAGATTAGTTGGGATTACATTATTTCACTGAGAAGAAAAAACTTTATTGAAAGCAATTTAATAAAAATTTATTGGGAGCTTATGTTATGAGGTAGGACCACTGGAGAAGAGCATTCAGACTGAAAAATAGCCAAAAGAAAGTCTTTATTACCTGGCCAGGACCACACAGGTCACTGAACCTGAGCAGTGCCAAATGGCCATTTTGGGCTACTTTTATGCAGAAAAACTGTAAGCTCAGGGTGAAAAGTTTAGGTCCTCACAGCAGTGGTGGTAGCCAAGCATAAAGTTCAGAAGGCACAAAACAGTATTGTGCATAAGCTCAACAAACCACATCGACCCCTTCTATTACACACATATCCTGGTTGTGACAAAGATGAATCCTTCTATTATATACATCCTGGTTGTGACAAGGATGAAAAGTTCCTAATGGTCTGTTCCTGCAGGTGCAAGTCAAGCAGAAATGACAGAAGTCAAGCAGGCAGTTATGCATGACTAGCTGGGTCACCTAGTGTGGCAGCATGGCATTACCTAGGCTAAGGCTGCGACATCAGATTAGCCCATAGCACTTACTATTAGCAAGTCTATAGCTTCTCAAAATACAGCGCTTATATTCATGACACTTTTAGGTAGAAATAGGACATGGTTTTTATTGAGTATGTATTGAATTCATTTTAAAGTAATTGTATATGTATCTTTTTCTTTAAGTAGAGATCTGTATCATATACAAAGCATGATTTTACAAATAGTGCTTTGGGCCGGATGTGTTGGTGCACGCTTGTAATCCCAGCATTTGGCAGGCTGAGACCAGAGGATCCGGGTTCGCTGCCGGCCTCAGCTACCTAGTGAGGCCCTCTGCAACTTAGTAAGACCCTGTTTCAAAATAAAGAATAAAAAATAGGGCTGGAGGTATAACTCGGAGGTAGAATGCCCCTGAGTTCAATCCCCAGTAAAGCAAAAAAAAAAAAAAATAGTGCTTTGGGCTGGGTAAATGCCCCTTCAGAGACTAATGCAGCCTATCAATCCCATTAGGAGGTGGGCTTATAAATCAGCAGCTTAAGAGATGTTGATATCGACACATGCACATTAATACATAGTCTGTTATAGTGAGCTACAGAATGTCCTCTAAAGAGCTTGTTCAGAGTTCATGTAATTAAGTCATGAGGGCTTAGAATCTCATCAATAGATAAATCCATTGTAATGGACTTACTGGTTGGTAATCTAGGCAGGTGGGGTGCAGCTGGAGAAGGTGGATGCCTTGGGGTATGATTTTAGGAATTGTGATTTTACCTCTGAATCTTCTTGCTTATTTGCTCTCTTGTTTCCAGCTTTCAGGATATGAGAGTGGAGTCCTGTTCTCTCCCTCTCTCTGATTTCTGCCACCATATCCTGAGATCCACAGATGACTCTGGTTTCACATGGATTGAACCTAAAATCTCTAGGAAAACTGTGAGAAAATAAATCTTTCTTCCTCTAAGTTGTGCAGCTCACCTTTTTGTATTATAGCAGTGGGAATGTTTACCCAGACATTTCATGCGACATTGCCAAGTTTCCTACTGTTGTTCCCCATACCAGCTTGTGGGGCTTTTCTAATTATCAATTTATTGTTTCTTCAGATTATCTGAATCCAAATCTAGGTTCGACCACTTTGGTTGCTGTGTGATTCATGGCCTGTTAGTACCATTTTGAATTCTAACCTCTTCATCAGTAACAAGAAGAACTTAGAATCATACCTATGTCTCAGGGGTTTTGTGAAGATTAAACAATACATGTATTTAACTAGGATCTGGTATGTTGTCAAGGCTTAAAAGTGCTAAAAAAAGGGATGGGGTGTAGCCCAGTGGTAAAGTTTGCCTGGTATGAGTGGAGCTTTGAGCTCCATTCAGTTCAGGTTGTCCTGAAAAGTTTTGCTGACTTCTAAGTGTTCCTCTGAACTGCAGGTGAATTGAGACTGGTAGGAGTTGAGTGAGTTATTTGTGATCATAGTGGTGCCCCAAGCCTAGAATCAATCCTTCCCTTTTTTGACTCTATGTCCAGAGTTTTTTCTCTCCTCCTGATTCTCCTCTGAGTCAGATTTGTCCTATTTTTCTAGCTGATAAATCTGATTCTTATGCAATTAATCAAACATGATATGCTCTAACCTAGAGACTCTTAAGAAACAATCTGATTGTAACAATTCCAAGAATCACACAGAGTTAATCAAAGGTAGACTCCTGGGGTTTATGATTTCCTTATTCTTTGCTCCTCAGAGATGCATTATATAAATGCCTTGCAACAGAGAAAAGGAGTAAGAAAATTTCCTCCTCTGCCCCCAAGGTAATAAAAGTATTTTTATAAATTTACGATGCTGTCTTTTATCAAGGTGATCAACTTCACAATTCATTATCTTATTTATTGTTTCCTTTCTCTGGCCTGAGGCCTAGAGTCTTCATCTCAAATCCTACAACAGAGTCAGAGTATGTGAATGTCTATCTTTTTTTTAATTCTTCATTTTTTTATTTTATTTTTTTAAATTGGTGCATTGTAATCATACATCTTTGTTAGACACAAGCTGATAAAAGCATACATGCACACATATAAACAGACCAGTTGTTGCCATTACACTATCCCCAGGTGTTTCTTGAAATTATTATTACTTTTTAAATGGAAAGATTTGATTCTGCTTTGTATATAGATTGAAATAGGTCTCTGTTCAAGGATTCCCTTGTTCAGATGCACTACTGTTTACAGAAGGTCCCAAGGTTTGTAAAAGGGACCTTTTGTGAGTGATGCTTACCTATCCCATTGTGAAGCAATGGACAGTGGAGAACTCAGGGCCAGAAACTCTAAGGTCAATGAGGGCAGACCCATTCTAACTCAAAACAGACATGCCACCCAAGCTAAGTTGCATGTCACAGGGAAACTTGGAAGTCATGCCTCTGTCAAGTGCTCACAAAGATAACAAAAAACAACAACGAAAAGATAGCCCCCACCTCCTATTTTGCAGTTGAGGAACATAAAGTTCAGATAAAGGAAAGGACTTATTCGATTTCACTTATTTACTTATTTAGTGCCTAGATATGTCTATCCAGTGTTCTTTTAGCAACACTTTACCACTCTCACTGTTCTGTGTGTGTGTAGTAGTGGGGATTGAACCCAGGGGCAGTCTACCTCTGAGCTACATCCCCAGACCTATTTACTTTTCATTTTTCAACAGGACTTCACTAGGTTGCTGAGAGTCTCACTAAGTTGATGAAGGTGGTCTTCAACCTGTGTGATCCTCTTGTCTTTACCCCCCCCCCCAAGTACTGGGATTACAGGCATGTGCCACCTTTCAGAGCTTATCACTGCTTTTTAATAGGATAGCAAACTTGGAAAAGTAAGTAAAGGGTTCTAAACTCCAATTTTCTCATCCATAAAATAGAGCAACAAAGAGCTACCTTAAAGAATACCATGTGTGGTTATAAGAGCTTTCATGTGTAATATGTCATTAATAGACACCTAAAAATACAAATAGAATCATTGCTTTACTCTAAGCAGACATTGGCTATTGTGAATGGTTAGTTTATTTTCATTCGTTTGTTCATGTGTTATTATAAAAATATTTGTTGAGCAAATAGGTACTCTGTGCCAGGATTTGTGCAGAGCTGTGTAGGCAGGAATAGGACTCAAATCACAGGACTCATGTCGCAAGACAAAATGGGAAAATCATCTCAGGATGGACAATATTCTACAAGAAAATTTTATTTTCTATTTTTAAGTTTTATTTTGTAAGTTATAACAAAAACAAATGTTTAAATAATAGAAAGAGTGTGATCACATTTCAACCCAAGCATTGGAGTACATATATAGAAAAAAATCCATAACTTTGTTGTCCATCTTACTCTTCAATTGTGTTTAGTATATGTGGTTGAGACTAAGAATTATACCTATTATCCATTAATGTATTCTTCCATTTTAACAGAATTTTCATCTGAGTGTAAGGATTCCAGAGTTGAAATTGTATTTCCTGACTTCTCCTTATAGTTTTATAAGGTCATTTAAGCATTGGCTAATACAAGTTAGAAATATAAGTTTGTAATTTTATGAAGATTAACATAATTTTTAGAATTAATCATTCATGGATTCCCAAGGTTATAGATTTTCTCTAGATATACTATAGTTTTACATTTTGCATTGAGGTCTATGATCCATCTTGAGTGTTTTTCATGGATGATGCAAAATTTGGATAAAAGTTCATATTTTTGCATATGGATATCTAATTGCTTGAGTACTATTTATTAAGAAGAATGTCCCTTCTCCACTGAATTGCACTTGCATCTTTGTTGAAAATCATTTCTGTATATAAGTGTGAGTTTATTTTTAGACTTTCTAATTTCTTCCATGGGTGTGTTTGTTTGCCATGATGTTAGTACCACACTTCCATGCCTATTATAGCTCTGAAATTAGTCTTGAGACTTTGTTCTTCTTTTCAAAGATGTTTATACCTTAAGACTAAGTTCACTGCATTTACATATGGTTTTGAGCATCAGTTTGTCAATGTAAGAAATGCTTTCTGTAATTTTGATTGAGATTCTACCAGATCTGTAGATCAACTCAGGGTAACAGGCATCTTAACACTATTGAGTCCACAGCTCATGAACACAGTGTGTCTTTCCATTTTAAGAGCTCTTTAATTTCTCTCAGCAGTGTTCTATTTTCAGTACACAGGTTTTGCACATTTTTTTTCAGACGTATCCCCAAAATTGTCAGAATTTTGCACCATTGTAAAATTATGGGTTTTTTTGGGGGGGTGATTTTTAACATTTTTAAATATAGTTTAATTTTTAGAGCTGTTTTAGATTTACAGAAGAGAGTAGAGAAAATTTCCACCCTGAGTCCAATTCCTCTCATTATTACCTTCTTATATTACTCTGGTATATTGGAATAATTATGAACTAATATTAATAGACTATTAAGTAAAGCCCACATTTAGTGAATTTTTCTGGTCTAAGATCCCTGCCAGGATACCTCATTATATTTAGTCATATGTCTCCTTAGGCACCTGTTAGCTGTGGCAGTTTCTAGGGCTTTGCTTGTCTTTGATGAGCTAGACAGCTTTGAGAAGATAATAGTAAGATATTTTGAAAAAAAATCCTTCTGTTTTTTTTTGTGTGTGTGTGTGATTTGACTGAGATTATAGGTTTGGAGGAGAGAAACCACAAAAGTGAATTGTAAAGGGAAGATAATGTCAAGATGACCTATTCTAGGTGAGCTCCCTTGGACCACCTGTCAATTTCCTCTTTGAGAAAGCTTCTCCTTCCCTCTTCTTTGCACACTGGACTCTTTGGAAGGAATTCTCTATGCATGGAATTAAGGAATAGGAATACTCCACTTTCTTTAAGTGGAATATCTACATACATTATTTAGAATTCTTTTATATAGGAGCTGTGCCTCCTATAATTCACTTGTTTATTAATTAATCATTTCTTTATATCAATATGAACTCATGTATATTTATGTCACACTTGATATAAATTCTCACTATAGCCATTTAAGGGAAGTTGAAGCACAGACAGGCTCTGGAACTTGGTCATGGCCACATAGTAGTAATCGTTGTGGCCAGATCTCAAAGTTACATCTTTGGATTTTACTATAGAATCATAAATCACTGTCTTCATTCCATTACTGTATCTTTGGAAGGCTCAAGTGAGCATAGATCCTGTCTGGTCCTTGAGTAGACTGGACTGTCTCCAGGACCTTCGTCAGTGGATCTGGTGTTAGGATGAGAGTCTGCTGCAGGGTCCACAAACAGTAGACCTGTTACCTGTACCTCTTAGGTGTGGCTCCTTCCAGGTACCTGAGATGTTTCCTGCAGAGGTCCCTGTGGAGGTCCTTGGTGGGAATAGGCCAACTTTACAGGGTCATTTTAAAATCTGCAGTGAGATCAAGGCTGGCAGGCCTGCCTCTGGGACACAGATATATATATATATATATATATATATATATATATATATATATATATATATATATATATATATATGAGAATGACTTCTTTCATGGGACAGCTGAGAGGGGCTGAAGCTGAGTTGTAGAGCTTTCCAGTGTCTATGGCCAGGACTAAGGACCACTGTCCTGTTCCCAAAGACATGAGTGGGCCTGGCACCTGCCAGTTCCCTTGGTTGATGGTTCTGCTGGCGAGATTAAAGCCCAATGGGACTGTGGCTGAGTCCACAGGGTCATTTCTTGTCTGAAGCCAGGACCACAGTGAGAGAGAAGGCCACCTAGATCTGGCTTGCCCTCTTCAGATGGCCTTCTTTAGTCTGTGCTTTGCTATGGGGTTCTGAAACCTCCTACCTGAGTTCCAAAGCTCCTGAAAAGGCAATTTTGTCTGTGAATGGCTGAGAAATTACTTTCGCTATGGGGGAGATCCAAGCAGGGGACCTCCTATTCTGCTGTCTTGCTGATATTCTCCGTGACACTTGAAAGTATACAAAAGTGGACAAATTAGGGAAGAGAGTCAAAACTTATAGAAATGACCCACATTGGGTTGTGCTTTTGAGTCTACTTTTATCTATTTTTGGCTTTGACTAAAGAATGAGTCCTAGTTTAAGCTGTATGGAAATAGTAGCTAAACTCTTACCTCATACCTTTGATCAATTTCCAGTGTCCTGTGAGAGTTATTTTGGTAAATCTTGCCCAGTTTTAAGGCAGATTCTTGGGGAAAGGATTTGTTAAGCTCAGTACCCAAGCAGTGCAGAAGTAACCTCAACATTTAACAGTAAAAAAAAAAAAAAATCTTTCCGGGGGAAGAATTAAAATAAAAACAGCCTTACTTGCAACCAAAAATGTACTAAACCAAAAAAATTTTTGCAACCAAAAATGTACTAAAAACAGTATTAACATATACTATGTTGGATTTTTCTGGATAAAGGAAAAAATTTCAACAATTTTAAAAACAAGGACATAGAGAAAATGAGTGCCTGAAATAATGGCATTATGTAACCTGAACAAGAGAGAAGGCTCATCTAATCAAGCATTGTATAGGTGAGTGTTAGGGGCTAAGCAATGAAAATAATTAACATAAAGGGACTGCATCCATGGATATCAGTGCCTTTACTTTTGTGATCCCCTGATCTGTTGATTGCATTTGTGCCATCGTCTGTTTCTGATTAAAAAGGGATAAAGGATTCCGGTAAAAACTATATGCATGCAAAGTGTGTATATTAATTCTGCTCACTTTCAACACCTTCATTTCTCTTTAGCTTTTGTAGTTGTAAGTGGCAGAAATGTAACAAGAAATTGCATGTAATGAAAAATTGCCCTTAGAATAAATTGATTAGGAGATGGGAATTTATAAGGTGACATCAAAGGAATGGTGGTTTTGTAGTCTTGAATAGTGACTGCAGGAAAAGATTTGGAGTTGGAAAGGTGCGCTTACTCTTTCATCTCTTCAACAAATACTTGCTGAGTCCTTATCAAGACTCATGCATAGTTGCACAGAGATTCAGCAGAGGATAATGGAGGTGAAACTTGCTGCCTTGCTGGATTTGACATTTCAGTGGCATCAAGCAGGATGTAATCATGGTAAGTAAGTAAATTATATACTATGCCACGGGTTATCAGTTTTAGAGTAAACATTAAATAGATATATAGAGAGAGGAAATGGTGAGAAGGGCTGCCATTCTAAGTAGTGTAGACATGGTGGACCTCACTGAGTGATAATGTTTTAGCAAAGAGTTGGAGAGAGGAGCATAGGATCCTTGTGAGAACCTAGGCAGACAACATTCTAGGCAAAGGAAGGACCGGTGCAAAGGCGGAGCTTATCTGGCATGGTGAGTAGCAAGTGAGTGTGGTGGAAGATGAGGTCAGGGGAACATCAGGAGGCTGGGTCACACAGGGCTTTCAGGCTGTCTCAAGACTCCGTTATTACTGTGGGTAAAATGGGGAGTGATTGGACAGAGAAGTAACAAGGTTCAATAGCATCCAGAACACCACTAAAGAGGTCTATGTGTTGTTGGGAAAAGGCCTAAGTCTTTGATTATGTTAAACAATGTGTTTATTTTATCTGTGTGCTCTTCTATTAGTTTTCTTGTTGTTTACTCTTATTTTATGGCTGATATTAAATCCACAGGCTCATATCACAGCTTAGAAATATGACAAGGACACTCAAGGCTCAGCCTGATATGGTCCTTGCCATTGCTTTCTGAGCTCATTACTAGTTTCTCATCTGCTACTCCTCCTGATCACCGTATCTCACTTCTTCATATCCCAGAGACACTAAAGATATCAGACAGTTAATGGTGCATTTAAGTATGTTGTTCTGCAGACACTAATCAGCTCCATGATGCGAGGCTCATCAGATGGTCGGCTCTGTCCACACTCCTCAGTTTCTCCCTATACAGATAGAAATAATAATTCCCTTCCAAAAATATTCAAGTATATGTAAAGGTATTTGAATAGACTATGAAGTGATATATAAATTAAAGTAATGCCTGATGCTTTTGGTCAACATACATGTTTTTGAATGTTTTATTTTCTTGATGTCTGAAAAAAATATCTAATCAACTATCATTTATTTGTCTCCAACTATATCTCAGCAACTTCTAGGGCTCAAAATACACAAATAAAGGACATGGTCACCTTCAACAGCTTCCTCTCTACCTATGGGCAATTGGAAGGTAGGAGCAGAAGCAACTATTTTATTAGGCAGACCACGTGTTATGTGTCACGAGACAAGTGCAGATAACATTTGGGGATATATGTATGAAGGAAAATTGCTTTAGACAAAATTGGAAGATTGATTAAAAATTCAAGAAAAATTCATTAGAAAAGTTATCTTATTTTCATGAATACCTCATTTATTGTTGTCTCATTCAATTACAACTCATGTATGAATTCTTATTTTACAATTAAGGAAATTAAGGTAAAGAGGGTTTGAATGATGATATATAGGTAATTTATAACCAAATCAAGACTCAAACCCACGTCTAGTCCTAGAGTTTATGTTGTTTATGAAGTTTGCTTTATAGGGTAAGGAAGATGTGGGAATTCAGAGAAACTGAATAAAGAAGCCTACAGGAAATGACCTCTGATTCCCCTAAGCTTCAAGGGTAGGTAATCTGGATCAGTGTAGCTTGGGCAGCCCCTGCATGGCCAGTGCCCAGCCCTGGATATGAGTCAGACCAATGAGTCAGACCCATTACTGACCAGGTGATGGTGGGAGTTGAATGACTATATTCCTGATGACTTGAGACTGTTCACAGTACAAGCACGTTTGCAATTTCCAGGGTGCTCAGAACTCAAGTGAAGTGCTTGAATAATGTGGCTGCTCTGAAGAGTGAGGAGCAGAGAAAGGCACAACAGTTCCCATTTCATCTTCAGATTATTATCTGGATTGTCATTTAAATGCATGTGCAACCTGAAAGGTAGGCAGTTTATACCTTTTACCAGTTCTTCAATCTGGTTTTCATACCTGAAGTTTACTTTTCCTATTGCTGACAGACAAAAAAAAAAAAAAAATACAAGGTTTTACAAATGCAATCACTGTATAAAAGCCAACTTTGAAGTTGAATGCATATTGTCATGTTTCTCCACTGTGTTTAATTTAGAAGGCATTTAAAGTCCTAAAAAATCATATTGGTCAGGCATGGTGGTGTACATCTGTAGTCTCAGTACTTGGGAGACTGAGGCAAGATGATCACAGATTTGAAACCAGCTTCAGCAACTCAGCAAGATTCTCAGCAGCCTAGCAAGATTCTGTTTCAAGACAATGAAAATAAAATAGGGTTGAGGTGAGGAGCAGTAGCTAGCTCAGAGGGCTCAATCTTAGTTACCACACAAAACAAAAAGTCATACTGAGGGCTACAATTTTACAAATAAGATTACATGACAGTAGAGTTAGGACTAACATACATGAAAAGAGCCATCATTTAAAGCTCCATTATGTGTCCAGAACTAAGTTTGAGTTTGCAAATATTACATTAGTACATTCTCCAAATAACTGTTTTTGGCTCCATCTCAAAAATAAGACTTGGAGGGATAAGAAATCCTAGCAAAATTGTTATTTGTAAAGAAAGGCTAACATGTTTGGAGCCGTTAGCATGAACTAAGGTCTCTGCTAAGTGCATTACAAGGTATGATATGTCCTCAGTGCACTGATATAATTCTGTCCTTGCAAATGGGGGCCCTGCCTCTGAGGTCAAGCTTTGCTCAAGATAAGACAGGGGGAAAGTGGGGACAGCAGAATTAGAATCCAGCACTGGGGGATTCACATGGTCAGTTGGGGTGTATTTGTTCCTACGCTTGCACTTCCTAAAGACTGACTTGCAAAATTATAAAATGAAACTCATGGATCATATAAGATGTACACATATGATTTCAAGAAAAGCCAACAGAAACAACCAAATATAATGTATAAAATAAACAAATTAGTTTATAATAAAACAAATGCTATACTTAAGTAATATGTATTGCCACATTATAAATATTTTATGTTGCACATAACCACCTACTTTTTTTTTTTTGCGGTACTGGGAATTAAACCCAGGGGCATTCTACCTCTGAGTTACACCCCCAGTCCTATTCTTTATTTTGAAATAGGGTCTCACTAAGTTGCAGAGTGCCTCACTAAGTAGCTAAGGCTGGCCGCAAACCTGGATCCTCTGGTCTCAGCCTCCCAAGTACTAGGATTACAAGCGTGCGCCACCATGCCCAGCACCACCTACTTTTATCAGAAATGCTTTATGTGTATTACACATGAACATTATGAGAGACTTAAGGCATATTTCTAGTACAACAGGCTCATCAGAGTATGTCACTACAGAGACAAATGATCAGAGTGATTATCCATTATCTTGGCAACTCACATATCAAAAAGTCTTTACTATTGGTGATTTTCTCAATGAAAAATAACCTTTATAAGCATCATATAAATACCAAACTAGGAAATTTTCTCACTTTACATGGTGTTAGCATTCCTTGATATGTGTGTGTGTGTGTGTGTGTGTGTGTGTGTGTGTGTGTGTGTGAATCTTACTAGAGAAAGAACTCAGGAACATTCTACCTCTGAGCTACACCCCCATCCCCTTTTTATTTATTTTTAACTTTGTTTATTTATTTATCTTAAAACAAGATCTTGCTAGGTTACTGAGAGTCTTGCTATGCTGCTGAGGGCACCCTCAAACCTGTAATCCTCCTGTCTCTGACTCCCAAATACTAGGATTACAGGCACGTGCCACCACGCCTGGCTTCTAGATCATTATCTTTAGTACCACAAAAGTCACTTTATGTGTATGTAATAATTATAAGAATTTTTTTAATGTCTCCACAGCAGAAACTTTGGAACTCATTTGGAATGTAAAGCAATTCTTTGTGTGAGGGACTGTCCCTGGCAATACAGAACATCTAGTGACTCTGGCCTCCACACTCAAAGCACTGGTCACTATGCCCAATTATTAGGAGAATCAAGAATGTGCACTCAAGCCTGGCATGGTGGCGCACTCTTGTAATCCCAGTACTTGGGAGGCTGAGACCGGAGGATCCCAGGTTCAAGGACAGCCTCAGTAATTTAGTGAGACTCTCAGTAACCTAGTGAGACCCTGTTTCCAGATAAGAAATGAATTGATGGGGGTATAAATTGGAGGTAGAATGCTTCTGGGTTCAATCCCCAGTAACACACACACACACACACACACACACACACACACACACACACACATACACACAAGAATGTATACTCTACATTTCTGAAATGCAGAGTTACAGTACTTCCATGTGAGAGCTGCTGTCATCAGCTTCTCAAACATCATCTGCACCTGGTCCCCTGCAAAGGTAGAATCACGGCAGCTGAGAGTTGGGATGGCACAGAAAGCGTCAGACATCAGATGGCTCCTTAAAGGAGCCGGCATCTCTCCTCTATCAGCTACATCTTGGTTAGCTTCAGGATGTTTGCCACATGTGCAAATTGTACTATAAAATTTTCACTTTACAAAGAAACATGAACTACCATCTCACATGGAAAATAACAATCACTGTTTGTGAAATGTAATCATGAGAATCATGGAATGACTGAAACAAACACAAGATAATAAACAGGTGATGTTATTGGTCTCTAGGAATCACGACTCTACATTTTGATCAAGTTGTTTATTTTTTATTTTTTTATTAATTGGTGCATCGTAATCATATATCTTTGTTAGGTACAAGATGATAAAGGCATATGTGCACACATTTCTCATTTAACCCCTTCCCTAATTTCCACCCCACTCCCTTGCCCACTCTCCTTCTCAAGTTCAGTTTAGTGATTGACTTTGATATATTTGTGATCAACTTGTTTTGACATCCACATGAGGGAACATTCAGAATTTGTCTTTCTGAGCCAGGCATGGTGGCACACGCTTGTAACCCCAGTACTTGGGAGGCTGAGACTGGAGGATTGGGGTTCACGGCCAGCCTCAGCTACTTAGTGAGACTCTGTGCAACTTAGTGAGACCCTGTTTCAAAACTAATAATAATAATAATAATAATAATAATAATAATAATAAAGGTCTGGAGGGTGTAGCTTGGAGTTAAAATGCCCCTGGGTTCAATACCAAGTACCAAAAAAAAAAAAAAAAGGAATTTGTCTTTCTGTGTTTGACTTGCTACAGTACTGAGACTATATTTCATAATACCTATTATGTATTTTATTTTATTATTTTTTATGGTACTGGGAATTAAATTCAGGTGCAATCTACCTTTGAGCCTCACTCCAACTCCTATTTATTTTTTATTTTGAAACAGGGTCTCACTAAGTTGCAGAGGGCCTCACTAAATTGTTGAGGCTGGCCATGAACCTGTGATCCTCCTATCCCAGCCTCCCAAGTGCTGGGATTACAAGCGCATGCCACTACACCCTGCTACTATATGTTTTAGGAATGACTGGAAGAAAGGTGCTTAAAGACTCCAAATATAAAGTAATAATAAGGAGATGGAAATGTTAATTACCTGATTTAATCAGTACATATTATATACACTTATTGAAATATCAAACTGTACTCCATATATGTGTACAATTATCATTGTTAATAAAATTTAAAAATAATTGCAAAGAAATGGAAATTTTATGTACTTTGATTTGATCATTAAGCACTCTATACATGAATCAAATTATTGCACTGTGCTCAATAAATTTATACAACTAAAATAATATTTTAAAAATAAAGTATAAAAATCATTCTGCAAAAAAAAAAAAAGGATGGTGACATTATTAAATACCAGCTATATTCTATTGCTAGCCAGAGAGTCTCAGCTTGATGTCTGTTCTCTTTTGTGTAATTCTCCATATTAAGCCTAATTTGTCTCTTTGGAAATTTAGTGCTCCAATTTTTGGTCTGGTTTCCAGAACAGAGAAAATCTATCCCCTTTACTTTGTGAAGACTCAGCTGCAATTCTTCTTCTTTCTCCAAGACAAAGACAGTTTTTCCTTTTGCTTACACATTATTATTTTTCTTCAAGTATATCACTCCTTATGTAAGGATTTCTTTTTTTTATAAAGAGAAAATATTGGGACATATTTGTTACTGACCACCATTCTAGACATTTAAAACACATTCTTCCTGGTCTTTCATGCAGTACTCAAGGTATGCTTCAAAACTCCCATTCCACAGATGAAGAAGTTAAGGAAGAGTACTTCTGTATTTAAGTAATTTGCTTAAAGTCTCACAAAGGGTGAGCATCCAATGCTTGATTCCAGTTCAAGGCTAATTAATTACAAGGCTCAGAGGACTTGTACTACTTCTTGTGTTAATTGTCTGTGGAATTAAAAGCATAGGAACAGACTTGTGTGACGGTAATGGAGATAAGGACTTAGGGTGATTGAACTCTGACTAAATAGAGATATTCTCACCATCAGCTACTAGTAAATTAATATAATCTAAAAAGTTTGACTTGAAACCTCAGTTCACTACTTAGGTGGGTAACTAACCCACATTAACCAAACACTACAGCCCTAGTGGGTCTTAATTCTAAACTGTTCCATGAGCACTACTTCATAAGGGCATGGGAGACTCCAGGAGCTTGTGGTATTCCCAGGAGGCAACCTCTGTGACCACAGCTGGAGGATCCTGTGGTCTGGAGGGGGCGGATATTGAACTCAGGAGTATAGTAAGAGGGTTGTTCAGCCAGGCAAGGTGGCCCACGCTTGTAATCCAAGTACTTGGGAGACTGAGACTGGAGGATCTGGGTTCCTGGCCAGCCTCAGCTACTTAGTGAAGCCCTCTGCAACTCAGTGATACCTTGTTTCAAAATAAAGAATAAAAAATAGGGCTGGGGGTATAGCTAGGAGGTAGAATGCCCCTGGGTCCAATCCCCAGTACCACACAAAAAAAGGGAATTGTTCCCACAGCCCTTATTCTCTCCCTGCCATATGCCTGTCACTCTGAAATCAAAACGTGCTTTTTCCTCTCACTCTAACCAGTTCTTGCTTTGGAACACTTCTATGTCAAACCTCTCTTTTTCTTTTTAACCCTCTGACCCTTTAAACCTTCCCTTTTCAATCTTAGCACATCAACTAATTCCTGTTTCACTGAGGAAACACGGATCTGCAACTCCCATGTCTTACCTAACTACATTTCCCTCACCCCTTGTCATGAGGGACAGCGCGTGCCTCTCTGCAAAGAGCCAACTTCTTGTGCTGTGGATTGGACTTCCTCTCAGGGATATAACTTCAACGACCTGGCCTCTGTCCTGACACAACCTCACACCCTTCTTCTCTGCCCAGTCTTCCCATCACCGTGTATATATGACAAATTCCTTCTTTTCTCTGAAAAGTTTACCCTTTCTAGGCTAATCTCTCCATCACAATACTGAATTCTCTATTTCTTTTTTAAACACTTTTATTGGTGCATTATAGCCTCACATCATAATGCAGTTCGTAGTGGTAGTGATGTCCATGCACCACCCCTTGAGGTCAGTCCCTTCTCCCCACGTATGCGACCTTCCGAAGGACATCTCTAGCTGGGTGTCTCAAAGATGCCTCATCTGTCTTCTTCCTCTGTGGTTTCTCCCGACATGACCATCTACCTATCATGCAAAGCAGGACCTGGAAGGCCAGCCTTGCCTTCTTTCCCCTCCCTCTGCTCCACCATTCACCGATAATTGTACATCTGCAGTAACTTCTGATGTCTCTCAAACAGCCTGTCCCTACTTCCTCACTACTTACCACCAAGTAGGATCAGGTCCCTCACCCTTCTTTGCTCCTGGAAAACTACAGTGATTCTCTGGTGAGTTGTCCGTGGTCAGGCTTACACCCTGTGGCCCCATTCTCTGCACTGCCACCAAGGTAGCCAATGGAGAAAACCAACCTGAGAGCACGTTTGGTCTGCTTACAACCTCCAGGATAGAATACTAACTAGCTTGTTCTTACATTTATCTGCTTCTAGTCTCTCTTGCTTTCCTCATAACAGATGTCCATCATCCCTCCCCTCTAATGCTTATACCTCTCATCTTCCCATGATCCTTACAGTACTGGCAAACTCTTTTCTCTCTTGTCGATTCACTGCACACATATCTTCCAGATACAATGCATAGGTTTTCAAAAGGACATCGATCTTTCCTGTAACAAGAAACAAATAAATCATTAAAGAAGTAACATGAACTGCCCTCTACAGTCTGCTGCAGGAATACCGATCTCTTTTCTCATCTCACACGTGTCATCTTCTGCATCTTTCTTCTGTGTCGTTGCTCCTGCCTGTGTATACTGCTGTCTGTCCTTGTGCTGTTTCTTTCCACTCTTACGGACAATACCCAGAAGGAAGTCAGTGGAATTATGAAAATACGGAAGAGAAGACCATGTACAATTCCCCAGAGATTACTTGTTCGTCAGGAATGAGACAAAGCACAGTGGTGGCAGAAGCGTTGATTGCCTTTGCTGTGCAAAAGTCATTCAGGAACCCTTGATGCCAATGTGCAGGCTCCACAGCCAGGTAACAAATACGTGTTCTAGAACTTTCTTTGTGAGAACTAAAGTCTTTTTCTAATATTACATATGGTAAAAAGATTCATCTTGCATTTCGTATATGTCCAGGGGTTCTGGGAAGACAAAGGAAGTAGTGATGTCACTGCTAATGATAATAATTGCAAAATTGATTAAGAGCTTATTATTTGTCAAATACTTTGCTTAATGATTTGTGCCTTATTTTATCTTCATAATTCCCAGGGAAGTGGGAAATAGAACTATTTTTCTTATTAATACATGTTCAATGACTTGATAAAGTCTAATATCTAATGAATGAAAGAGCAGGATTTGACCAAATGCGAGTTGACTCTAAACCTTATGCTAACAAGTACATTGTACTAGTCTGCTTCAAAGACTAGATAAAAATGTAAAAAAACAATATGTACTTATGCAAATCATATATTAGAAAAGGAGATATATATCACATAAATGATATACTATAATATTTTAATATATACTCTGCAATACTTTATACTTTCAACATTATATATTTTATGTAATGAATTATATAATATATTGTATATATATACATAAACTAATATGCATTGAGCGTTAACTGATATTTACTACACACCACGAGAGAGGTACTATGCTAAGCATGTGACATGGAGTCTCACTTAATTTTAACATATTAGGTGCCATTACACTATAATTACACATGGTGATAGGCTGAGCTAAGTTGAAGAGAGTTCCATTTTTCAGATCTTGCAGCCGTGGCGGAGCTGCCATTTGAACCCTGGGTGACCTTGCATCAAAGGCAATGTGTTCACAATATGCCACTTAAAACATGCCACTCATTACTAATATGCCAAGATAAAAAATGCCAGAGAATGAACCAAGTAGAGTGTTTCAAGTGATATAATTCATGGTGCTCCCTGAGGCTGAACCCAGTTTTTAGAGAGAGGTGCATGGTATGGATTTGATTGGATAAGACTACAGTAATCGTGGTACCCTAGATTGTCCCCAGAAGCAGAGAGACAAGAAGGGGACACCTGTGGACAGTGGCATCATGCAGCAGCGGAGAGCTTGGGGGCTGCAGCCAGAGCCAGTGTGGAGTCTCAGTTGAGTCACAGCTGTGTGACCTGTGGAGGTTGCTTCCTCCTTTGTGCCCCTGACTTTCCTGCTTTAAAATAGAGACAATGGTAATGTCTGAATTGGGATTGTCTATAGACTAGAAAAATGCAGGTAAATTATTTAGTGCATCTCTGGAACCTGTTGGAGGCTTACTATGCTTTAGTTATGACTACTTCACAATGTATCTGGAGAGCAGCCTGCATTCTGCTCATCTCTAAACCCAAATTTCCTCATCTTACCATCATGAGCTCCTTTATATGAAAAAAGGAAAACACATTCTTCATGCTAATACATCACCACATACTTACCCACTTATTCATTTCTATGTGGCAGGCATTCCTCAAAGACTAAGAATAACTATCAGCATGTGATTTGTATCCTCCCTCAAAGGACTCTCAGAATAACAGAGCTGGGAAGCTACATATGCAAATAAATAACAGTGCGAAAATTGGTCCAATTCAGTAATCCAATATGACAACCTTTTCCTCATTCTTCCAAAGGGATCAGTGTGGATATCACCTCTGATGTGAAGCCTTCTTTGATTTCTTCAGGAAAAAAAAAAAATTCCATCTTTCACCGTCACCTTTAACCTTTACTCGCTGCAACCACATGCGTTGCGATTACTCACAGTAAATAAAAGGCTTTTTGAAGGCTGAGACCTAGTGTTGTGTTTGTTTTGACCCTTTTGTGAAGCTTTGGTGTTTTGCATAATGCCCCCAATTCAGGAAATGGCTAGATGGTAGATATGGGAGGAGAGAGAAAGGAAGAGGTGGATGAGGGGAAAGATGGACAGATAAGTGACTCCAAAGGAGCCCAAAGGGGAAGAAGACAAATTCTGAGTGAGAGTAAAACCAAAGGAAGGCAGAGAGTGCAGGGAAAAAGTGATGCTTTAGCACAGAGAAGTCAACAGGTGGCAGTAGGAGGCTGGGGGTAACAAAGGCATTCTAAGGGGAGGGATAAGTGCATAGAGGTGTGGCACTGATTGACAGATTACCAAGGGGTGAAGAGATCCAGGCAGATAGAGTCCAGATGGGAAAGTGGAGGGGAGAGCAGAGGAATTGAGATAAAATAAGCCCCTGACTATGAAGGGTGTTCCAAAAAAGAATTTGGACCTTCAACCCATAGTGTTTCCTTAAGAGGTGATCTTGTCTGTTCCTCTAAAAGACTTAGCCTTGATTGAAGACATTATTTCCTCACTTTCAGCTAACTACTATGTACTTGATTAAAACTGAGAACAGGCAGACAGTTCCAATGGAATTTCCTAGGAGTCTAAATCATAGGGTTTTGGCATCTTTGATTTTAAAGGGAAATTGAAATTGTTTCGGTACTCATTCAGGCTGAAACTACTATTAGAATTTCCAGGAAGAACAATTGAAAACACAAATCTGTCTCCTAACAATGCTTAGGCTTTGGGATTCTTCCTGCCTTTATTCTCTTGAATGAGACAGAATGGAAAGAATAATAATACCTGACATGCCCTTATATTACATTTGTAGAACACTCTCACAAAAATGATCTCATTTGATCTTCATAAAAACCCTGTAAGCTAAGCACTATTATCCTCACTCAGCAGCAAGCAAACAGGCACAGAAATAGTAAGGCAAGCAAGAACTGGTTCTCTCTCCTCTCTTTTTCTCTGACCCTTCCAGCTGGGCAAGGTCTGAGGATCTCTACATGCAGACAAAGCCCCCCTCTGGTGCCCAAATCAATCTCAAAAGAGGCAGAATGTAAAGGGACTATGTAACATGTGTTTAAAATGTGCTCTGTTGAATACTTCCCAAGATTGTCATTACATAATCCTGTCACCGCTCCTAGACTGAAGTGCAAGTGTACGTACTTTGTAGAAAAGGGCACTAAAACTCAATAAACTTGTTCTGGTTAGTCCAGCTTCAAAATAGTAGGACTAGATCTGAACCTCCATCTGCAGCCTCCAAGGCGCATCCCTCTCATGTAGGTCACACTGTGATGATGTTACTGAGTGACCTCTGAGCTCAGACTGCCATGTTTGACCATTGACCAGGCTTGTGACCTTGGGACTGGCTTCGTGACCTGAGAGTCTGAGCTTCAGCTTCTTGTCTTTAGAATGGAGATATTACTAGCACTTACCTCTACCAGTTGCTTTACAAACTGTGATCATATGTAAAATGTGTAATCAATTCTCAGCACAGATTTGCACCAGGAAACATTGTCGCCAGTTATCAAGACTCTATGAGTTTTAGAATTAATTCCTTCCTCAGACCCATACTTGATCCCTTGATCCAGAAACAAGTACTTTCACTGGTGCTTGGTCACAGTTGCCAAACGTGCTGGACACTAGGATCTCAGAATGAGTCATTCTGGGAGCTCCCCTGGCTTCAGATTGGGATTCCCGATAGCTCTCATTGGGTCAGTCCAACTTCAAGGGCAGAAATACCTGCATTGCCCTTTCTTGTCTTCCAGGGTCCTGAGCCCCTACTCATCAGATTAGAGTCTAGACATCAACTAGCTTTTGCTAGACATAGAATGATGTTCTAACACACTCTCCCTAGTATACTGGCTAGTGTTCCTCATTCCTCTTCCTTTACAAACTCTAGGAACAATCACTGCTGCCATATATATCTCTCACATTACTGAAGATGGACTTTTTATCCCTAGACGCTGGTCCTCTCTCTTGATATCTTGCCTTGAAGGGTCACTCTATGTTAGGAACTATACTATATCATAGTGAAATACCTCCAATCAACCAAACATGGTTTCTGTCTTTGGAGGGAGTAGCCAGACTTTAAGCAATCAATTACATAAATTATTATTATTTAGTTACACTTGAAAAGTTCTTGAAGGATACATAGAGGATTTTTGAACAAATATAATGAAATTCTGAGATGTAATTAAAGTCTGGGAGGTGCTACAATAGTTTTCCATTGCTGCATTACCAATGACAATAAACAGAGTAGCTTGAAACTTACCCATGTAGGTTAACAATCACTGCATGTCTAAGTTCTCTCTAGGGTCTGACAAGTCTGATATCAAAATGTCATCCATCCTTCAGCCTATCTATAGGCTCTGGGAAGAATTCACTTTCAAGCTCATTCAAGTTATTGGCAAAGAATAATTCCTTGCTGGCTGTTGACTTAGGGATGCTCTCAGGTCCTAGGAGTTACTCTTGGGTCCTTCCACACGATCCCCTCCAACTCAGGAGCAGAAATCCTCCCTCTTATTGAGTCCTCGTATTTCAAATCTCTGAATTCTACCACTATCCAGAAAAAAAAAAGATCTCTACCTTTTAAATGCTGTGGTCTTATGAGATGCTTCCAGATAATCTCATTATCAACTTCTCAGTAGCTTTAATTATGTCTGCAAAACGTCTTTCAATGTGTAAGTGTAAAATACCATGATTATAGGTATAATGCCAATTGACAAAGGCCTTGAGAACCATGGAGAGTTCTTCCTATCATATGTAACAGGCAGCCCCACAATTCAGTGGCTGGAAACATGTCTACAAGTTTAGTTTCTCATTATGATGAGACCCATGATGGGTTGGTGCTCTCCTGCTCTGTGGTACCCATCCTCTAGGATACAGACTGACATATCAGCCAGAGTCTGGAACATCACTGGGTACAGGGCAGTGGGAGAGATCAAGAGGTTTGCTTGATATCAATCTTAAGGCTTTGGCTCCAAGGTTGCCCCATTACTTCCAATCACATTCCATCAAGGAAAGAAAGTCACACAGCCAGAACCACCTCGAAAGGGTCAAGGAGGCATGATCCTTCCATCTCCTGGAAAAGGGTGACCTAGACATATTTGGAGGCTAGAATTAGTCAATATAAGAGCTTTCTTTTTATTGTTAAATACTTGGTTCACCTTCATTCTAGCATATAAAATACACCACTTACTCCTCTTCTGCTCCAAGAAGGCCAATGTAAAAGTCCCATGTGGTGTACATAAAAAGAAACTTCAGGATGTGGGAGTATGTGACAGCCTCCACATCCAGGATTCAGTGTGATAATCTTTATGGCAGGTCTCATGGCCCCACAGTGCTGTTTTCTTCATTTGGCAGAGAAGTTTTACTAGTTTTAAAATATTAAGTTGTTTAATCTAAATCAGACAACCAACAAGTGGAAGAGCCAGGATTTTTTTTTTTTTTTTTTTTGAGGTACTGGGAATTGAACCCAGGGACATTCTGTCTCCGAGCTATACCCCCAGCCCTATTTTTATTCTTTATTTTGAAACAGGGTCTCGCTCAGATGCAGTGGATCTCACTAAGTAGCTGAGGCTGGCCACAAACCTGCAAACCTGTCTTAGCCTCCCAAGTACTGGCCTTACAAGCATGGGCCACGATGCCCAGCTCAAGAACCAGGATTTAAATCAGGGTCCCTGTCTTCATAACTCTCATTACTTGACTCCCAGTTAACAGAATAGGAAGCAATAATGGAGTATATTTCGAAGGTCATTAGCCCAGTTGAGGAGTCCAGCACAAAGTTACCCTGGCTTGTAGTTACAGCTGCAGTCGGCATCAGCAGGGTGCTGTGACAGTGACGGTGGGGATTACAGGGGTTGATCAAATCTTTAAAGAATGAGGAGTTTTCCAGGTAGGCAAGCAAAAGAAGGGAGAGGATACCAGATTTCCAGAAATGAGAAAGGGAGCCTGCTATTACATGAGAAAAGATGCATCTGGACATGGGTGTTGGACTGTAGCAGTTATGGCAGAGCTGTGTGTATTCTGTTGAGGAATCAGGATGTCATCCTATGGCAGCCTCAGAAGAATTTAAGATAAACTATGTTGACCCAGGTCTTCCAGAAGGAGATGCCAATATGAGATTACACATGCACACATTTAAGTAAAAGAACTACTTGTGAAGTATGATGGAGAGGGAGCCAGAGAAGGCAGGGAGAGAGGTTCTGGGAAAGAAGGGCAGAGAAGTGTGGGTAGAAGCATTCTAGAGTTCTCAAGACAACTGAAAATGTTTCAAAATGATAAGATAGGAAATAATGGTATATGGCTTTTTAAAGATAAGTAACTATTAGAAAAGATATAAAGAAGGTTAAAACAGTGAAAAGTGCTTAAGTACAGATAGCTGGATGGGGTTGGAAACATGAGACACTTGCACACTATTCTCAATTGTGTGTGTGTGTGTGTGTGTGTGTGTGTGATTAAAAACTGTTCTTTTTCTAACTTTTATAGAAGTTTCCTTCTATGTTGTAGCTTTGGAGTATCTTCCATATGAGGCAGGGTGGTTGTAAGGCACCTGTCAATTTTTCGTGGTCCATTCTTCCTTTTTCCAGAGAGCTGCTTGGGGCTTTGCAAACCGTTTAAAAGAATGGGTTTAGTGTAACCTTTCTGGCTGTGCCCATTAGCCACTGACCTTTCCTCTTGATCAATCTTTAGCTATGTCAGCCTTTGGGTACAGTTATGGGAAAGAAAAAAAAAAAAAAAGAAAAAGAGAGAAAGGTCCTGAAATGGCTTTCAAAGAGAGGATGAGAAACCAGTGGTAAAGTTGGTACCAGGTGAAATAAGGTGGACCTTGGCAATGTGTGTTAAAGCAAATGAGCTGGCGTCCACAGAGAAACAGATAAGCAGACCTCCAGGAGGATGGCAGTGAAAAGGCTCTTAAGGAGCCCAAAGTGGCCAAGAACAAAGAGAATTAAAATAGACTATCCTAGAAATGAATGATCAGAGCAGATTGGTAACTGGCACCCCAGAGCTGAAGCAGTCTCCCAAGAGAGAATTCTAACTGGATGTATCACATGTACCCAGAGTTTGCCCTCACCTTCACACTTTCACATGTGCATGTGTGCATGTGTGTGTGTGCAGGCACACACACACACACACACACACACACACACATCTTTCTGATATACACACTGCCTGTTTGCACACGGTGCTATAGCAGTTGCTTATCATCACATCCCAGTACTTCCCTAATTCTCCATGTCCTTGAAATGAAGATCCAGGTCTCTGCCTAGCCCTCTAAGGTCTGTTATCGTCCATACAGCTCCCATGTCAGAGCATCAGAACCTTATTGTCCTTTCATTTTTTCTTCGAGAAAACATACCTCTCTCCACTCACAGGCAATGGTCCTTTATATATGGTTTATGTACAAGTTGTCATTTGCCTATTGGAGTACTGTTTTTTTTTTTTTTTTTTGCACTGCACCAAAATAAAAAATTATTATCTTATATCTTTATCTCTACTTTGAGTATCTTAGAGAAAAACCTTTATCTAGGTTCCCATTTACCCTTGACACCAGTCACAGGACCTGTCATTTAGTAGGTTCCTAGTTAATCTTTTTTCAGTGAATAATTTGACATAACACAAGGGTCACAGCTCAGCTGGGTGCCAAATGAGAGAGGTAACATTGAGTATTTCCTTATAATCTTCCTCCAAAGTTTCTTTTCTTTTTCTGATTTGTGTTACATTCTCATTCCTTTTCATTCTGTTTATTATAGAAAACAGAAACAAAAACAAGGGGAGAGTAGACTTGTTAAATGTGAACATACTGATGGTCTCTTCTATTATATAATTCGTTTCAAAGAGTTGGCCCTTTCCCTCCTTTGTTCTTCTTGCTTTCACAAGTTTCTTATTAAGAAGGAAAGGATTCTCTGCGTAGGATGGCTTTCACTTGCAAAGGATTATCTATGAAAGTATAAAGATTACCTGTACATTTGCCTTTCAGACAAAAATACAGCAAAATGTTGTTGAGCATCGTTAAAGGCCCATGTTTTCTGTTCTTACCATAATGACAAAACAGTATCAAAACTGCCCTGATGCAGTAAATTCACCAATGTTAACTGTCAATTAGTGGGCCACCCTTCTGCATGAACTCCCTCAGTCACTTGAGTGATAAGAGTTGTCCCAAATTCTGGACCATTCAGAAAGTTGGAGAAGCCACCTTCAGGTGCTGGTAGAATCTAAACATAGCAAGACATTGTGAAACACTACGTTTGTTGTACATTGTAAAAATATAGGCAAGGAGACACTTTTGTGACTGTTTTCTTGATATAGCGTAACTTGGCTTTCAAAAATTAAAGAAAAATAATCAAAATATGGTCAAGGAAATGTGTTGGCCATATTTTCCAAGAGCTGCATGGAGCATTTTCAACATATTTTCCCCACCAAATCCATGGTAATTCACACATTAGGTATTTTTATTTGTATTTTAAAGTTGAGGGAGTGAAGGTGCAGACAGATGTAATCTTTATCCCAGAGTTGCTCAGCTAGGGAACGCCAGGGCTGGGATAGAGCTAATTTGTGGCAGTTTCAAAATCAGCACTCACTTTCTTTATACAGTTTTCTCTCAAGCATATTCCTTGAGCCTAATCTTTGCAATTTTTTTTTGGTAAAATCTCCCCATTTCACATATAAGAAAGTTGAGGTCCAGTGAAGGAAAGTGACTTACTTAATGCAATTGATTTTTAATGCACATTTCCTTTCCTTAGTTCTTTCTTTACCTCACTCAAGAATAGACTCACGATGTTTTTAATAGCTAGACCAGTAGAACAGAGGACTGTATACAGGTACCAAAGATAAGTTAGCAACCCTTGGGTGGCTGCTTTAATTAGGAGTTCTTTTTTTTTTAATTTTTTATTGTAATAACTCGTGCAATATAGCATACATCTTTGTTAAGTACAAATTGTTAACAACATATTTGCACAAAATTCTCATTTGACCCCTTTCCCGATTCCCTCCCCATTCCCTCCCCCTCCCTCCCCCTAAGGTTCACTTCAGTGAGTGACCTTGATATGATTGTGTAGTCAGTCACAAAGAGTTAAGAAGCATATGTTCTCCCTAATATGTTGATGCTAGGGAGAAGATGGGGCATAGGAGGGTCTCTAGATGAAAAAGGAGTTCTTATTTTGAATGTAGGCATTTGATGTCAAGCAGATTCAAGTTCAAATCCCAGTTTTGTCACTTATTAGCTGTGGGAGGAAGGAGTTGATTTCATTGAGCATCAAGTTTCTCTTAAGGTTAGTGTGGAGATTAAATGAGATGAAGTGTATCAGGGCTCAGAATGCACATCACATAACTTCATTTTAATAACTAGTTTTGTCAAGTGAAGAAGTGTATAAAGTGCCATTAATAGTAAATATGATTCACAATTCTTGATCTCTGTCCCCTCTCTGCCATTAAGTATGACATAGCCATTATAAGTTTCCATGTCCCTGTTAAACACCCTGAGTGGATTAGGCTTTAAAATTCTTAAAGGTTTAATATTTCTAAAATGTCAGTCTTTTAAAAATTATGCCTGGAAAAAGAAGTTTTTCTGTTCTTACATGGCACCAGATTCCTTCTAAGTGGCTTTAATCTTTCAGACTCACAAGATCTAGAAACTTAGGAAGTGTTGCTATGGAAAAAAAATATATCATTAATAATAGAAATGTTTTGAGGTTCACACATGGCTTAGACATTTACCTTAAGAGTTTCCAGTTGCTAAAAGTACTTGCAATTTTAGAAAGGAGAACTATGGTCTTAAATGACAATTTGCCTGCTAAAATATATTGTCTTCAGTGGCAGAAGTATAGCAGAGAAAAAACTCACAAGCTTTGGAATCAATAGCACCAGCTTTCAAATCCTCAGACCATTACTTATAAGCATTACCTTAAAAAAGATTGGTAAGTCCTCTGTATCTCAGGTTTTTTTTTTTTTACTAATGAAAGAGAAATTTCAATACTACTTTGCAATATAGCGATGATTCTTAAATATGAGTTACATATCTAGTATCTCTCATGTTGAAAGTACTCACAAATAACAATCAGTCTGTTATTATATGGAGCCATAGTGCCCTGTATTTGAACCCAACTCCACTACTTGGTAACTATGTGAACAAGTTACTTAACTCTTTGATCTTGAGAATCTGGTATGTAAAATGGAGATAATAATACCTACATTATAAGTTAATTTCACATGCATGTAGCCATGAAATATAGCCATGCATATGAAATTAGCTAACTTATGAATAGTGCCTCCTATGGAAAAATAATTCCACAAAGATCCTCCTTTTTTTTCTCCTCCTTTCCAGTCCTCCTTCTGCTTTTCACTTGCCTTTCCTCTTTACCTAGGGACATCTATTAACACATAAGACATTATTTTTCTGCAAAAGCATGCCTAGTTGAAATAACGCAGCTTTCTTCTGTTCCCCGAATCAGTTACCTGCAGCCTGTCTTGACTCCTTTTCCATGAGCAAAAGTCATGCAGCCATCAAAACAAACAACAAACAAACAAAAACCAAAAAAACCTGGTGACAAGCCAAATCTTTCTGAGTCATGCTCCTCTCTCTGAAACCTCCAGGTTTAGGGCAGGTTCCCCCTGTCACCAGCGCATTCTCACAGGGTTTCAGGCTGGATGCACTGTGTTGGGCTCCTATCTTTTGATTTGGTGTGCACACTAGGCAAGCAATTCAGTTTTCCTGGTCTGAATGGGACTTATCAGCCTCCAATCTACTCTATAGGTACAGCCCAATTGCATCACCAAGAAATTCTGCTTAATGTGATAGTCTACCTTTGTCTTATTCTTGTGATTCATACAATTATTCAAACATTATTCACAGTGCACCTTCAATGAGCCAAGCTACACACTGGGATTTCAATAATCAATAACACTGGGCATGGCTTCTAGCTCACATTCAGGGTTTAGAGGAGAGATAGACAATGCACAAGTAATGAAAGTAGGCAAAATTATCATGAAGTATTTTGTCCTATTTGGTTTTATGCTTACTAAATACATGCAATCAGATAGGTCTGATTTTAAATAGTGAATCCTCCACTTATTTTCTGTGTAAATTGGGGCAAGTTTCTTAACCTGTCTGAACCTCAGCTACTTTGTCTGTAAAACAAGGGGTGGCATGTAATGTTTAAACAAATTCAAATATGCAGGTACTTGACATGTGTCTGATATATTATTTTAACATTTTAAAAACCAAAGGGAGCTTCATTTTGAAAACCAGGTTTATGAGTCAACTTTTTGTTGCTACAATGAAATACTTGAGACAGACTAGCTTAGAAAGACAAGAGGTTTATTTAGATCATGGTATTGGAGGTTCGCAGTCCAAGTTGAGCAGACTCTACTGGTTTAGCCTCTGGAGAGGGATTAATAGCAGATGACATCATGGAGGAAGCATTTGTGAGAGGAGGCATCACAACTGGAAATAGAAAGCCAAAGGGAAAGTCATGCATCAGTTTGACAGAACTCACTCCAGAAAACGATTTTACTCTTCCAAGAGCAGTATTTTCAATAATCTAAGGACCTCCCACTAGACCACCTCTTACAAATGCCACCAACCTACATTCCCATACTGAAGACCAAACTTCTAACACAGGGACTCTTAGGGGACCAGTCATTCCAAACCATAATACCAGGGTCATGAACCCGCCACATATGCACACATATTTACATGCTTATACATAAAAGCACACTCACAGACAAATGCATACAGATTTTTGCTCCACCATACCATTAAAATCTTCCCATGTTCTCCCCATTTCTGCTTTGTCACTCTTCCCTGCTCATGTAATTACTTTTACCACTTATTAGTTGCAAGTTTTTGTTGTTGTTTTGTTTTTGCTGTACTGGGGATGGAACCCAGGGACATTCTACCTCCAAGCTACACCCTCAGCCCTATATTTTATTCTTTATTTTGAAACAGGGTCTCACTAAGTTGCAGAGGCCCTCACTAAGTAGCTGAGGATGGCCCCAGACCTGTGATCCTCCTGTCTCAACCTTCCAAGTACTGGGATTACAAGCACGAGCCACTATGCCTGGCTTAGTTGCATGGTTTTGCATGAACTGTTTTACATTTGTGACCTTCAGTTACCCCATATGTGAAATGGTGATAGTGATACTTCACAGGGATGCAATAAGGGTCAAGTGACTAATACATGTAAAGTATCTTCCTAATGTTGGAAGCAACACAAATACTAATTTCTTTCCTTTCTCATTCTTTCAGCCCAAGAAATTCATGCCACAACATTTATAGGAAACTAATAGACAGAGATCCTCCAATAGTACAATAAACACGCAGGCCATTTCAGGGCCATCTCCAAAGCTGTAGATGCAATTCTCTTATAAACTCAAGGTCAGCTGCCTTCCTCTCAGGCCCAAATGTTGTATAAATGATCACTTTAATATTTGATGGTACCATTTGAAATAGTTTTTAGTAGAATGCCTGCATGTTTATTAGGTGCATGTTGAAATCAGGGATCCCCAGAAGAGACACTGAACTCTTTAAAATCTCCTCCAGCATAAAAATTTTATGATGGTCTTTTATGATAAAGGAACAATTGTCCACATCTTAGTGAGTTTATAATCTGAATTTGGCTAAAAAAATAGGGTAATGGGCATAAGAGTCATAACAAAATCTTCAAATTAGTACTGTTGAAAATTAATAATTTAATATTAATTAAATGGATAGAATGTATTTTCAGCATTACTATAAAGTTGGTAGTGCCCAGTTTTCTAAAGATAATATAAGGTTTCTTAAGATTTCATGAATTCTGTAGAATTTTCTATAATTGATCATTGATAATTTCAGTTTTAAAGTTGGATGATATTTTCAAAGAAAGAGAAGTGGTCAGATGTCGGGGCATTCATTTACTACTGAATTATTGAGTAACTTCCAGTGGTTTTCAGACAAATGTTTAACAACCAGAGATTTTATTTTAGTTAGCAGAGCCAAGATTTTTAGTATCTATCAGTCTCTGTGGTGAAAATACTTGTGCCATGCCCAAATTTAAGCTAATTGTTTGTAACAACTGACTTGTAAAATTCCTGTCCTGAGCTGATTCTAGCACACCACTGCTTCCTTCTTTTTTTTTGGACCTAGGGATGAACCCAGGGGCCTTCTATCTCCAGATCTAATTTTATTTTTTATTTGGAAACAGAGTCTTGCTGAGTTGCTGAGAGTCTCATTAAGTTACTGAGGCTATCTTTGAACCAATGATTCTCCTGTTTCAGCCTCCCAAATACTGGTATTATAAGCGTGTGCCACCATGCACGGAACTCACCAGTGCTCTGGTAATTATGGGGGATATAGATACATGGTAAGAACTAAGGTTATTCCAAATTTCACAAATGTCATGGGTCTGTGAATGCAAAAAGCACTGAACTTGGAATGAGAAATTCAAATTGTGTTGCTGCTATTTTCCCTAAATAGCAAAAGATTAATGGGAAAATAAATAATGTGTCTAATTATTAAAATTATCAGGTATTGCAAAAATCATGTTGAAATGATCAAATGAGAATACACTGCTTGATACTATAGCCTAACTGCTACAGGTATGAAATGTTTTAATAGTAGTACACCTAACATACTGCATCAGTAAGATTTCTGATATGAATATTGGGAGTAGCTTTTCACTAAACAAAGGAGGAATCTCAGACTGGGAACAACTCTACCACCAGAAGGAGATATCCATGGAAGATGCTCCTTGACTTTTTGCTCTACTTTTTACTGGTGCATTGTAGTTATACATCATCCTGAGTCTAGAGTGATAGGAATATACATGCACACAGCACTTGGTTGGTGCATTTCCCTCCAGATCCCACACCCTCCCTCCTCTTCCTCATACGTGTTATTGAGATTGGTATTGGTAATTTCACATATCTACATGGCATTATTTAAGTTGTTACCTTCTTTATGTCTCTATTCTCTTCCACCCTCCTCTAAACCCCTCCATTGCTCCACTGGAGTCTCTCTCTGCTCCTTTATCTGTGGTCCCCATTGTTTCCCCAGATGCTCTTTGATTTATAATGAGGCTACCATGGAATAAGCCCATTCTAAGTTTTAAATATTATAAGTTGAAAATGCATTTAATACACCTAACCTACAGAACACCACAGCTCAGTGACATGGAACTCTGTAGAGTCTGGGCTATGACCCTTGTGATCACGATGCTGCCTCTGAGTTATGGCTTGGTGTCCCTGTCCAGAATCATTAAAATCAAACTACATATCACTAGCTCCAGGAAAGATCAAAATTCAAAGTCTGGCTCCTCCTGAATGCCACTGCTTGTGCACCATAGTAGAGTTGTAATGTTGTAGGTTGAACCATCCTAATTTGTGAACTGTCTGTACCTATCTCCACAGCCACAGATGTAGAAAGAGGCCACACATGCAAAGCATAGCATTTGGACTAGCAATGATATAACAACATAATTAATAATAGTTGATGATTATATGTGCATATTGCAGGCAAGGAAGTTGTTTTCAATTATTTCATTTAATCCTTAGTTCATCTAAATGAGAATTAAAAGTTCCAGGAAAAAACTTTTTTATTTTGATCCATTTTCTAGATTTAGTGAATTTTAAAAAAGAAGTGAAACTTCATTTCAATTATGATTTTTAGAAGCCAAAGGTTATGATGGAAGAGAGATTGCCCCATTACTATTTTGAATTTTAACATCCCTCCAAGTACTTGGAATACATTAACACCTTATAAACTATTACTTACTGTATTTTCCACATTTTTTCCCTGGAACATCAGTTGTTTGAAGTGAAATCCGTATACTCCTAATTTCTTCCACTTGACTTATTAAAGTGCTAAGGCTCTGTAAAATGAGCAAATGCCCAAGTACCTGCTGAAACTAAGCTCTAGAATTTTCTGATGTAAAGCATTGTTAGTTTCCATATTTGAAGACCAATTTCATTTAATGAGCACCTTAATTTTCTAATCCCTTCCCTATCCATCTCTTCTATTCAAGTCCTGGATTAATATACTTATGTTCAGCTATGCTGTTTTCAGACCATTCTTAAAAGAAAGTTAACTCTTCTCGTCTATAGCATGTATTAAAATATTTCCATGCACAAATAATCTCCCACCCTCAGGCTGTAATTTCCCTTTCTGACTTTGTTTTCCACCATATGCACACACAGATGCAAACATATGGCATGTGTATGCCTGCTTACATACATACAAATCATATGCACAGACACACATACATACATCACTCATCTCATTCTCCACATTCTCCTCTTTCCTAATCTCCCATATTTCTTTGATAATTGCATCCCTTATTCCAAAAGTCCTCCTTCATCTCACATTGATTTATGGTATATATGTGAGTATATAGGTAAAGACATACACATGTTTGAGATATTGATCTGTCCCTTTAACTTTAGATTCAATGCCAAAGTAATATTTCCTCCACAAAGCTTATCTTCAAGATCCCTTCACCATATATGCAGATAGTATACTTCTCTCTTGTTTCTGAACTACAATAGCATTGGGGTTACAATTGAGCAGAGATTTTTCTTAGTTATAACATGTGGCTGATATCTATTCTGAGTATGCTTCATGGGACTATGCCATATATTATTAAACTTTGCATCCACAGAGTAGCTCACAGAATTTGAGGGAATATGCATGCCTACATTCAAACATATGCACATACAGGTACATAATTAGTGAGTACAAATCTCCAAAAGGTGCCAGCTATTCATTTTGGGAAAGGGGGTACATTTTCTGTTTTTCTCAAGGTCAAGAACTTTCCTCTGGAATTTCACAAGGGATTTTGATCACTTTTAATGAATTACAGCTGATGATTTGTCTCAAAATTAAAGTAACAATATAGAATGGTAAGTACTACTTAAAAAGTAATAAAGAAATAAAGAACTGGACTTTTATATGGCCATGGACTCAAAGAAGGCTGAGAACATTTGTCTAGCCTTTGTTGGGGAAGAGAGAGTTGGTGGGGAACCCTCATAGGGGCATGGTGTTTACTTTGGGATTTATAGATTGAACGCACTAGGCAGGGAGGTATGGAGAGGAACAGGGAAAGCAGGTTTGAGAAGTAATAAAAATCCCAAGAGGAACAGAGAGGTGGAATAAAGGCATGAAGAGCCGGTGCTACAGAGACTAATTGGAGGTTTTTATAGTATTACTTATACAAAGTGATAAGTGCTGTGATCTTAATAGGCTATGACAATGATGATTCCCTAATTTGGTAACTAATTCATTTCTAAGTCAAAACTAGCCAGGAAAAATGAGTAGCTATCTATCAAGAGTTAGAGCTGGCATTTCCTGAATGTTAGAGTGTGCACTAAGCTATGCACTTTGCATAATCGTTATAACAAGAGAATTACCTACCTTGTTAGATGTTTTTTCTATTTGTAGCAGCACTACCCTGTGTTCTTTTGTTTAATTCTTGCAAAAATTCCAAGATAAGTACAATTATTGCCTTCATTTTCCAGATAAAGAAGCTGACTATTGGGAAACTTAAGAAACTTTCCAAATCACACAGATTGTAAATGATAGAGCTGAGATTCAAACACCTGTCTCATTCCACCAGATAACTACCATATTTTATTGATTTTACCCATAATAATAGTAATTTATGGCTAAATAACCCTGTCAGCAGTTTGCAAGTTTGGACTATTTTATTTTTCGTCCTATATCTTGCAAGGTCTATACCAAGTGATGGGATTCCAACTGGCTTATTGAGACATCTTGGCCTTGAAGTGGGCAGGCAGAAAGTAAATCTGCCTTTATCACAACATTGCCACCACTACTCAGTGACATGGGGAAACCATTAAAGATGTACCCTTATGTCCTCTTCTTTTCTTAGGTTTTCCTACTCTTGAGTCTTCGTCTCTGTTATTAACTAAGACTTCAAAGCATTAAGAATAAATCTAACATCTGCTAAGTGTGTGCCATTTTCTAGACAACACCAGATGGATGAACTTTTCGCCAATCATCTCATTTAATTGTGCTGAAAGCCCTAAGCTGTCCCCATTGTACAAAAGAGAAAACCAAGGTTCAGTAGAAGTCAATGGAGCTCTCTTGTGGGGCTGGGGGCTTAGGTCCCTGAGAATGAGTATGAAAAGATAACTCACTTCTGGTGTGGCTGGGGAGTGTAGTCCCCTAGAAGAAGAATGGAAAGGCAACTCACCCTCTATGGAGCTGAGGGCTTAAGGAGTACAGAGAGGGCATGGAGCAGCTCTGACTAGTCCCTGTACTCCTAAAACTAAGGTTTCTCTATCTGGAAACCATGGACAATACTGGATTACTGTAATGACCTGCTGCTCCCTGTCCAGACTATTTCCCATGATAGGAAATCTCTCATTGAAAGTTCCACTCATTGCTGACTCTCCCCTTCTTACCAGAATGGAGTACATGGGACCAATTGGGATCTCCTCTCCTCTCTTCTTCTTCTTCTTCTTCTTCTTCTTCTTCTTCTTCTTCTTCTTCTTCTTCTTTTCTCTCTCTCTCTCTCTCTCTCTCTCTCTCTCTCTCTCTCTCTCTGTTTGAATGAGTGGCTCACAACTCTGAACTCTCTAGTGCATTGCTCCTCACACGGGGCACTACTTGCAGGGCTCTGTACTACCAACAGGGCAAGGGAGGACACGATGAAAAAAAAAAAGTTCCTATTCCTGGTCTCAAATTGGTGAGAAGTTGAGAAGGCAAGAGAGCCAAACTCCCCAAACAAAACTCAGCTCTTCCTTTTATTACAGGTTTACAGAATAAAGGCTGGGCCACCAAATCATTATTTCTGGCTAAGGTGTAGAGCATTGTGTTAGGAATACTGTAGAAGATAAGTCGTTATCTGGCAGTTTTTCAAGAGTGGCACACATTGCTGTCTTCAGCTTCCTCCTTGGGACATCTTCCGCCCTTAAGCAAAGCAAGCAAAAGGTGGGGGTAAAACAGGAGGAAATAGCTTTGATAGCAAGAGGCATCAAGGTCACTGCCTTCAGTTCTCTCAAGATAGGCAGTCTTCTGCCAAAGTAAGCAAGAAGCTATAAATCCTTAATCTGGTATTTTTCAGGTTTAGAAGAGTTTCCTGCATTGGCTCTGCCATGCTTTTGCTACTTGTGCCATTTTGGGTCAGTCATTTACATGGCTGAACCTCAGGGGGCTCAATTGGAGGAAGGATTGGTTGAAGCAATGGAAGAATAGTGTCTTATACAGACTTTGATAAGTGAATTTACTATTTCTGTTCTCTATTGCACCATGAAATATTTTAATATGTTCTCATATTTTAATTCTAAAGGAGTGATTGGAAATAAATCAAAATCAAATTAAACAGTCATACAATAGACCAGGAGAAGGGAAATTAAATGGTTCCTGATGAGTGGCAGAAGTCAAAGGGGACAGATTTTTAGTCCAAGGAGTTAAAAGGGTCTATAAGCATACACTAGCAAGAAAAAAAAAATCATGCTTGGTTTCCCAGGAAATAAGCATTATATGGTTTCAATTGGCTATTTATTAGTGGCTATGTTTGCTGGACCCTCACTATGGGGCCTGGCCTTTTAACCACCAATCTGAGTTATAAAATAACATGATATAGTGAGGAAAATTGAGATGAATGATGACCTTTTAGAAGGAAAGCTTTATCAAACATTTATTTTTCCTCTAGTAATGGATGTTTTATTTTGCTTGCCTTTAATATTACCCATTTAAAAATAGTTACATGATGAGTGTTACAGAAATCAGGATAAGGAAGGTTATGCTGCCATTACAAATAAACCTGGAAATGTCAATGATGTAAGCAAATGTGTACTTGTGTTTTGCATATAGTCATATGCAGTGCAGATGGATGGATTGAAGCTTTACTTCACAGAGTGGCTCAAGGATCCAGGCTACTGTAGACTTCACCATCTCAATAGTAGATTTGGCAGTTCACTATGACAGAGGAAGAGAAAGACTGGAGAACTGATTGGCATTCTATACTAGCTAAACCTGGAATAAAAATTCACTACTTCTGCTCACACTTTATGAGGAAGAAATAGCTGTATGGCCTTACCTTGCTGTAAGAGACTGGGAAGTCTAGTGTTCCACTGTTTAAGGAAAGGGAAACATACAACAGAACTTGGTGAATGCACAGCATTGTCCATGTGCCAGTTACCAATTGTATTCTTATAAGAAAGATTTGAACAATTATTACTTTTTCTTCTTCATAGCTTGTAAGTATCAGGTCTCCTGGGACCCAGTGATTCGCTAGTGCTTAATCCAGAGCCTGCCATAAAGGTGGTGCTCAGGACAGGGCTGTTGAGTTCTAGTAAGGAATGCATGTTAACCATTCACCTGATACACTGACAAAGGTTTAGAACTCCATCTGTGAGCTAGGAAAAGTGATAGGCACTGAGGAAGGGGATTGGAAAGATGAAACAGAGGTTGGCATACAGTGAGGGCATGTGGACATGTACTCAGCCTAGCCACTAACAAGGCAAGTCACTGGAAGTGTTGTTGGGACCTCCAGGTGGAGATGTTCATCATGTTGAGCTCTTAGGATGAGGTTAGGAAAAATTCAACATTTATATTGAATGATGTTGTTCAGGATGTAGAGAGACTGTAACAGAAGAAAAGAGAACAAAAAAGACTACCATCATTTGCACATGTACTGAACAAAAGGCACTGTATCTAGCATATTCTAGACATCATATTATTAAGCTGTCCACTGATCCTGATTGTGTTAATATTCCCCTTTCACAAATGGAGAAACTGAGATCCAGAGAGGTAAGAAACTGGGCTCAATCACATGGTTTATACGTCAGGAATCTCATATTCAACTGTAAGCCTGAGCGCCTTGAGGTCCAGCCCTCATTTTCATGCCCAATAGTCCTCTACAATGAGTTCATTATCACTGGAGAAGTTCAACCAAAGGCTGAAGGATCTTGTTAGGGAAAAATTAGAGCTGAGGCAGGATTGGATAGGACTTTTCATGAACTAATCTTCAAAGTGCCACCAATAGTCAGGATTCAGTATACAGTGGTTGTAAGACTGAACCTTAGAGGTTCCTACATTCTGGGAGTGGGAGGAACACTAAGTCTCAATAGCAGAGTGCCACCCTTCCCAGCAAGGCCCACCTCAGATGCCATTGCTATTCTGCTTTACTTCTGCTGCCCAGGGCACTTGAGCCTCCTAAGAGCCCAGAGAAAGGCGCCCCAGAGGAACATAATTGCTGAATTTTGCATATTTGGAGCTTGAAGTGTCCACTCACCCTCTGGTTTTCTTGTTACCTCTATTCAAGTGGAAATCTCTTGACAGGCGTAATTAAGGTCATTGCAAGAGCAAATAAACACTTGCTTATTTCAAAGTCATTTGCTCAGTAGTCTCTCTAGATGCTTGTCAAGCTGAGTCCCTCCTCTAGCCCCAGGGGCTGCACAAAGTGCACAGATTAGAAGAACATGCCAGGTGCTTCATGGGACCATCATTTGTCACCCTGGGCTCAGTGCAGTTGGGAAGTTAGATCTAGGGAGTGTTAGGGATAAGCTACCCCACTCTCTCTGTGCTGCCTCTCATCCAACAACTGTAATGCTTTCAGAGGAAAATTAAGCACTGGGGGAAAGGTTGGGAGATGATATCTTAGACTCTAGCTTGTCAAGTGATGATAGCTAAATCATTTCTCTGTATAGGTCTCAGTGTTCTTATTTGTCATGCATCAGAGGTTCTTAAATAATAATAATTTTTATGTCCTGGAGGCTGACATGATATCAGGCCCAGAGCTGTTTTCTGAAATATTAGAAAATGTAACTAGTTTAGAAGACAGCATGGTACAGTGAGTATACCATCCAGGGGACAAAGATATGGTTTCCAGCTCTGTTATTTACTCGATACCTTGGGGATGCTCTCTGAGAACAAGGACCATTGTAGAAAACAGGGGTAGTGTTATCTACATCATTATGTTATGGTGAGAATTAAATGATAAATACAGCTTCTAATGCAGTATTTTGATAGACACATGGCACAGGCTATTGTGCCTTCTTCTTCCTCCCTAAAATACCAGAAAACAAGATAGTCCTTCAACATCTCCAGTAGTCGAACTTGCAGTGCAAAGACTCATTCCCACAGGGAAACTGTCCAGACCAGGTTGCTCATGGAATGGCTTAAAGGGAGAACCAAGCTTTGAGCACATCCCAGAGAATATCCCTCACATTTCCCTCTACCACAACCAGCTATGTCCTTTCACTCCATCAAACTTATGGAAAGAGCTCTATTAGAGGAAGGAGCCAAGAAAACTCTTGTACCAAAGTTTTGGTCTCGGAGGAGTTGAGGAAGGCTTCCTAAATGAAGTAGATCTGGGATTTTTTTAAGTGTTGGAAAATAAATAAATCCAAGTTTCAGAGGGCACAAATCAACATTGGTATCTTATAACAGGGCACCCAAACTGATGAGGAATTTCCTCCACCTTAGGCTAGAGCAGAGATTTCTGGGGGACCCAGGTATATGTAATGTATCCAGAGTGCAGGGATATATTTGCAGGAAACTGTCAGTCACTCATCCTGAGTTGATGCAGCAGAGGATAAGGGTGGCACACATCTGGCAGCCAAGACGACTGCTATTTGGGAAGACAAGTGAGGTGCTCTAAGTGGACTTCTGAAATGGTTCATGTGCTGTTTGGAAAGTGGTAGGGGTTCAGCCATTTAGTTGTTGAGAGCTGGAAGTTAATCTGTGCTTTTGTTGCTGTGATTAGTATTTTTTTTTACAACTTCATTGCATACCTACCTTCCTCTATCATTAATGCCATCAAGTTGTTACAGCCTGCAGAATACCCAGTATGTATAAAGTTTTAAGCACTATAGTAAGCATGACAGTTGTATTAGTTCATTTATCATTTGGGAGTTATTTGAGCAAAGACTAGATGGTGATGAGAGAATGAGCCATGTGGGTTTTTAGAGGAAAGTACCACACAGAAGAAATAGTGTAAAGATCCTGGGGTTAGTTAGACCCAGGATAGAAACCTAGTTCAAACCAGATTGAACAAAAAATACACAATATATCATAAATATTCTTGAGATTTCATGAGATCAGAACATATCTGTGTCTTGGGAGAAATCAGAATTAGAGATTGAGTAGTTCTGGCATTCTTGGTCAATTATCTTTGCCACTCTTTCTGAATATTATCTGTCTGCCTTTGTTTTCTAGGTATCTTCTATACTATCTTGTTTCATTTCTCAGTTTACCATGTGCCATAAGTAGCAAACAACAGCTTCCAAACTTTTCATATGTCTTTCAATTTTACTGTTTCTGGTATGAGTTTCCAAGTCAAAGAATCCCAGGGACTGGACATACTGGAATAGTCAAAGGCACCAAGAGGTTAAACTTATGCACAGCAACTTCCTAGGTATAATAGCTACTTCAAATAAGTGAAGAAAAGGGGAGGAAAGTGAATTCAAAAGAACCAGCAGGCACAGAGCTGCCTTCACAAGAAAGTAGGCTTACTGATTAGAAAACAATAACCTCTACTATAATCATTGTTCTTGTTTTTATTTATCATCCTGATTGTATCTCTGATCAATATTCTAGTATATATAAATTCTTAGTTTCTTAGAAAGTGCAGATCAGAAGGGACATTATGGCATTACCAATTCTATACATAAAACTACCGTTTTTTCGGAGAGGTCGATGGATGAACTTGTTTCTCTAAGCTTTCATCACCTGCCTACAGTCTGACCCCCTTGTCTGCTGTGAAGTCAGAAATCTCTGCTTCATCTCCTTTCTTTTCTTGCCATTTACTGGTGAGTTTCTCTGGTTCTATTCCCAGAGATGATAAAGAACAGTAAGTAGCCATCTTCGGTGTGATAACATTTGATATATCTGCACACTGCTATTAAGCCAATCCCCTTGCTGCACTTCAGACTAAATAATCCAGTCATCAGCTTAACCTACAAGCCTCATCCTTGTACTTGTTTCCTTCTTGACTGCTCTGGTATCTTCTCTCCAGGATGTGGAGTTCCACCTTGACCACTGGTCCTGATGTCATTTCACTGCTCTGTCAAAGACAGTTCAGCCCTGGAATGTTGTAGGCAGAAGGGTCAGTAGCAGAGGGGAGCTGTATTTCTATGTGGGTATGTTGCATGACTAAAATCCTTGCATGATTTTCCTGATTGCTGTTAGTGAAATGGCAATGTGTACTAGATACAATGCAACATTTCACAGTCATGAATTCAAATCTTTGCCCTATTATCTGTTTATCACAGGTTGGTGATTCATGTCTTTCCTTATTTTTTTCATTCGTATTATAAAGTGAAGAATGCTAATAGAATTTAGAGGATTAAATGGGATCATTCATGTACATCTCCAAATGAAGTGTCACAATAATAAGAGTTGCCAGTAAACCTTAGCTTCCTTCTCTACATTTTTGTCTGACTGAGTTTTTTAGGAAATCAATAAGTGATTTCAGCCACATTAATGATCAGGATGAAAATTCAGGATTCTAGTCTCATCTCTGCTAGACATTACAGGGCTGTAGGAAAGTTAGTTTATTGTATAACACTCATCTCTAAGGTAGGGAACTGAAAATAGAGATGAGATTGATTCCTAAAGTGACGGCTCACCCTAACAATTCAAAATCCCACGACTACCAGATTTCTTCTATAGCATGACAATTTTCAAAGAATTAGGAGATAGCACATACATATTTGCATTAAAATCAACACTGATAACAGAATATGTTTGATTCACAAAGTACTATTCCTTACATCTTTAATTGTATTAACATCCCCCCCCCCAAAAAAAAAAAGAAAAAGAAAAAAAAAAAAGAAAAGCAATCCTATGCTTTAAGTTTTCTGGTTGTTTCTTGCACCCTATTAAAAGCAGAACTGTGGAGTGAGACAAGAGAAGGGAATGAAGCTGTATGTCCAGGAGGTCCTAATTGGTTCTGAGGAAGAGCAGAGCTGAGCCCCAGGGAGTATCACTAGTGAGAGAAGATGGTGGAGCCAGGTTCCAGAACCCAGGTGGAAGTAGCCCAGGAGAGGCAGAGCAGAAGGGTTAAGTATGAGTTCAAGAGTCAGACAAACCTGGCCAGGAATCCTTTCTGTGCCACTACTTATAAAATAAAGATAACAGCTCTTATGTAGAAGTGCTATTGAAAGCATGAGATGAGTTAAGGCATGCAAAGGATTTAACATTTAATATTAAATATTCAGTCAACTTTGGCTTGTATTATAAGAGGATCCACAGCAAGAGTTTGGTGGACTGTACTAATACAGCCCTTAAAGAAATATGCTGATTGCAATAATGTTTATCCTCTATACACAACCCATCCCATTGTAGGGAGGTGGGAGTGTCCCTGATCTGAAGAAACTGGGAGATTTCTGACATTATTTAATATATAAAATACTAGCCGGGCTGCCATGACAAATTAAAAGCTGGATCTTGAGCAAGGCTCAGTCCACTGGAGTCCTGCAAGGCAGACGATTCCAAAAGAAGGAATGCATGGCATATCCCACTTTGCTTTATGTTATATTCTGGAAATTTGGGGTGCTTTGAGTTTTGCTTTCACATAAATTATAAAGGAAAATTTCTTAGAAACACAAGATGGCTGGATGGATTATGATTCTTCAATATTAGCTGAAAAAGCAGTACCTCAAGACAATCTATAAGGTATTCATTAACCTTCTACAAACATCAGGAAATGGGCTTTGTAAGCTTAGTTACTAAACAGCCTTATGTTACTTATCAGCATACAGATTAGAAACAAATAAATAAGCCAAAGAAACTTAGGTCTACTATTTTATCTATGAGTAAAGAAAGCTTTAAGACAGATAGTTCCCCCTCTCTGAAATTTCTCCAGCACACAATAACTAACTCTAGCTGCCTGAGAATAAGATAGAAAACACTGCTTACAGGAACTAAATAGATAATGAAGATTTAAACTAATGGATAGAAACTCTTCGTCGTTAACCTTTAACACTGCTTTGTACTAAGAGAATTTTTATATACGTATTGTAGTCTGTAACCTTTACTGTTTTCTTAATCCCACCAAATACCATGGGAAATGGCTTTTCTAGTTAAAGATGTACCCACTCAACCTTAGGAAAAACAAGTCTGTAAAAATTCCTGTTCTATATGCCTCATTGTAAAAAATAGTATTAAAAACAACCACTAATATTGAAATAAACAAATGGGCTTCAACACTGCATTGGGTGTGAGTGTATTCTTGCCACCTGGTCTCAGTCCACATCTGTCGACAGACCCCTGACTCCTGCTAGGGCTGGACCCCAGCACCGGGTGTGGTGGCTCACACTTGTAATCCCAGCATTTGGGAGGCTGAAACTGGAGGATCTGAGTTCATGGCAGCCTCAGCTACCTAGTGAGGCACTCTGCAACTTAGTGAGACACTGTTTCAAAATAAAGAATAAAAAAAAAAAATAGGGCTGGAGGTATGGCTCGAAGGTAGAATGCCCCTTAGTTCAATCCCCAGTACTGCAAAAAAAAAAAAAAAAAAAGATGTAAAACACTTTATTATTTTCCTCCTTTTAGGGAAAGTTTTATCAGATGGTTATTTTGGCATTAAAGTTGGTTCTTGGCTAATATATAAAAATAGCCCAATTAACAATACTATTAAATGAGTTTTCCTTTCTTACACATATGACAAGGGATGTAAGAGGGAGATAATGTTGGAGTCTGGGGTTAAAAATTTGTCATAGACAATCTGCAAAAGAGAAATGAGCATTAAGATAATCCATTATTTAAAAGATCATCATACTTGATTATATAAAAATTAACAGCTTCCACAAATGACACAAAAGCAAAGCACTTAACTATAATAATAAGATACACGACAAACTCAGTGAATTATATTCAATATAAAATTGGAATTCTTCTGACCACCAATTTAAGTAAACAAACAAACAAAAAAGTTCCAAGAGCCCAATAGATGTACAGACAAATAATATAAAGAGACATGTCTCAGGTGAAAAACAAGCAGGACAAATTAGTGTTATAAAAATCACAAAATATATGAAGTAAAATGTCACAGTGCTTGTTTTACCTATTAATTATCATCCCCTCTCAATAATTGGACTCATTGCTGATGGCAGGGGTGTAGATGCAATCATCTCCTGCATTGTGGGTGGCCTCTTAAATTGCTGCACATTCGAAAAAGCCATTTGGCAATGTGTCTCGGGAGCTACTTCTGGGACACTGGCCTGCAGAAATAGTCCAAATTAGGGAAAGACCTATGCACAGAAAGTATCCATTTTTAATAGCAAAATTGTTAGAGACAACACAAATGCTCAAAAATAAACAAGCTTTGACAAATAGGACATTGTCCGTTGAAATTTTTCTTTACGCAGAATCTACAATAATTTGGTAAGCTGATGCCATATAAGATCAAGGGAAAAGTAAGACACAAAATGGTTTATAAACTTGAGCATATTTTAAAAATGAAAAAAGAGAGGTAAATGTACTAAACCCTGTTATTTTTATTGATGCTGTGGTGTCTTCCAGATGTAAATAATCTCCCCATCCCCCTCTTTCTTGAACAACATTTGGCCTTCTTCTTTGCACATTGTTTTACATATTATTGCCTCCATGAACACAGTTCTTTTTAAGACCTTTGTGTCTTTTTTTTTCTTGTACTATTTTCCATCATGCTTTGACAGAAATAGGACAGATTTCTTGTACTATTTTCCATCATCCTTTGATCATCATTTCCTTTTTGAATGCTCTCCCTTGCACCCACAACACCTCTTTTCCTCTCATTCCTCCTGCTCCCTGACCACTCTCAAGGGCCTTACTCCTTTTTTTCCCCTTGATTTCTCAATATTGGAGTGCTCCAAACATTGGTTTCTAGAATCTACTGTCTTTTCTTCCCACACTTTCTCCTAAAATGAGTTCATCTAGAATAATGGCTCTTGATACCATCTTTATGGTGATAATTCTCAAACTTACATTCCAGGTCCTGGATTCTCATTGAGCCCCAGGCTGAGACACCTAAGGACTGATTTGCCATCCCCATTTGCATCTTTAGTGTGTGTCTCAAGTACAACATGACTGGAATCAAAGTGTTGATTCTCACTTTCCCCTAACCCAACTTGTACCATTCTCAGTCTTCCCTTCTCAGAGAATAGCATCACTAACTGTATCATTGCTCAAATAAAAGACCTAGGAGGATTCTTTCATGTTACCAGTGTGACTTGTCAGCCATAGCTCCTGAATCAACGTACTTCTCTTCATCTCTTTACACATCACCAAAATTCACATCCCAGCAACTTCTCTCCAGAACCATTATTATAACACCTAAAAGTTCTCCCTGCTTCTACTTTTTCCCACCTCTTCCTCCCAGAGTTTATACTCTGCAAACAGCCAGTGTGTTTTTTTAAAGCATAAATTATATCATAGTGTTGCTACCTTAAGATTCCCCAGTGACCTCTCTTGGCGACAGGGGCACCTTTGGTTCCTCCTTTCGCTCCTCTTCCTCCTGACCTCACCTTGCTCCAGGCTCTGGACTGCGCTCATTCAGTCTTTAGTCTTGGCATTAATATTCTTCCCCTTGGAACTCTTTGCTGCTAAAGACACACAGCACTAAACTGCATGTCATGTACATTTCAGTTAAGTATCTCCTCTGCCACAATGCCTTTCTCAACTTTCCCTCTAATTCAGTTCCTTCTCCAGACATCCGATTGACTTGTTTTTGTTTTTCATCATCCTGTTTGCTTCTCACGTTTTATAGTTATTGACTTATTTGTTGAGTTGCTTATTGTCTTTCTACCTCCCTCAAGGATTGGAGCTACATGGATCAGGGCACTTACCTGTTTTGGTCAGCACTATGTCATCAGCATCTTGACCATTCTTGGCATATGTAGACATAAACATATGTTGCATAATTATGGCACTTATCTATAACTTCAAAAATATTTTTCTGTCATTTTAGAGTTAAATACACTTCTATGTATGATAAGAAGAAATGTATGAGTATATCAATATATTTTAAAATTTAATAAAGGAAGAATTGCTACTAGATTATTTAGCTGCTCCCTACTTTTCTGTCTAAATTATTTAACTTCTCTGAAAATCAGCTTACCAATCTTTAATGGTTAATAATTATACTGGTTTTCTCTTATTTATAATTTGTTATTAGGAGGCAAATGAGACAATACACATGAAAGAGCTATTGATTTTTCTAAACACTTCAGAAACAGCTAGTGTTTTTCACTCTCTGTGCCCTTTGTAGCTTCTATTCTTCCAGAGGGTGTATAAATTAGGAGAATTCTCAAGGATATGCAGAATGGAGTTGGGATAGGTGAAAGAGGTAGAGACTGGCTACAATTATAAAAGCAAAAGTTATTCAGTGTTCAAAGGCTATCTTTATTTGCAAGCAACTTTTCCTTGATTGAAGTGAAAAATTCTATGCATGAAAAAAATTACTGATTTGGGCCCTAGATTCATTGTTTACATTGCCTTCTGGTTTTCTCTTTGTTCCTGGACTTGTTGTATATATGAATTTAGAAAAACAAAAAAACTCAGCAACTTCTGTCAGCAGCTTCTATAATCACCCAAAGAGATGTCAGTTTGCTGTGCCACAGAGTAGATGATTGGTAATAGAGCAATGAATTAAAGTGGCAATAGGCCACATTACCACTGCAGCTTCCCATGGTTCTTTAGAGTTGATCCTGTGCAGTCCCAGAAAGAAAGAGGTTAGGGAAAACCACAAGACGGCCACACACACAATGGGCACGGAGTGGGTAGAAAGTGGAATTGGAATAATATCTGTGAAAATGCATTGTAAACGACGCCATGCTAGACAAATGCAAGCTATTGTCAGAGACAATAATCCACTGATAGCATGTCAAAGAAAAGGAATTCAGAGCAAGGACACACACCTGGCTCATCATGGGGCTGCGTTTGTCAGGAAACTCACATCTCTCAGTCACATGTAGTGATAATTCATTCATGTACAAAATATCAACAGTGGTACCCACTTATCTCTAAGCATTCCTCCAATTTTTTCCTGCTTTTTAAGGGTATGTGGGAGAAGTGTGAAGCTGGTGTATCTTCATCCAGTAGGTGGGGCTTTTGAGCACCAAAATTTCTCAGAAGTTTTGTAATTTTTTTTTTGTATGGAAAGAGGAGTTCATCAAGGTAACTTGTTACTAACTGTAAAGTATTACTAGGACTAGATCCCCTCAGTTTGGAACTATCAAAAATATAAAAACTTAGAAAATATAATTATAAATGAGAGAAAGAATAAAAGTTTATTGATCAGATTTTCTTATTGTTTTAAAGCCCTGCAAATTTGCATTAGTCTAATACTGAAATGAGGTTATAACCTCTGCTAGAGGGGAGAGAAAGGGAAGGTATAAAACCTTCTATTAGTGAATTTTACATTTACTTAAAAGTGGGATTTTCCTAAGGCTTTGGTCAGTGTGGATAAAATGGCCTGGAACTAGGGAAGGGGAGAGATGAACATTTACCACCGACTGTGCATCATATTGTCTATTTATCTGCAGCTTTCACAGCAGTTACTAGTTATTCCTGCCTACATTTTATTAGATAACAAAAATAAAACTGAAAGAGGTTAAAAGATTTGCCACTAAGAAAAAGTACTTGATTTTTAATCTACCTTGGCTGTCTTGATAGAACATTTGCAGGATCATACAAGATCCCCACTGGCTTTCCATATTGCAGTGTCTGTGAAATGAAAGATGGAATGAAAACAGAAAGAATAAAAAGCATGAGGCTCATGTTTGGGACAAAAAGCTGTCAGCAGGAAGTAAGTCAAAGCTGCATAGGATGATTTGACATGGTCAGTGTTGAAATCAAAGGCGAAGATGAAGTGATAGAAGACAGTACACAACAAGAATCTGAAAGAATATACCTGTCTTGCCATGGTAAACTTTCTATGTTATTGCTCATTAGTATGTGGGTGAGGGGTGTGTAACATTATACACCAATCAATCATTAACACTTTAGCCAGAATAATCTCACATTTAGTCTTTTGGAGCAAGCAATGCAGCAACATAGGAAGAGCACAAGCTCTGGCTTTGGATCTTGTAATCTAGATGGTGTGACCCGGAACAGATGATCTCATTTTAGAGTGTTGAAAAAATTGTATATACCTACAACTTGGTTTTGAGAAGGGAGCTGAATAAAATCATGTTCTAAAAGTGAGTGATATAAAATCCACTACTGATGTATACTATTGCTAATAGTAATACTACTAAGAAGTATCCGTGACCTACAGTCAGCCCGTTGGCCATTCTTACCCAGGATGGAAACCACAGGCAGCATGAGAAATGACATGGGCATTTGATGTACTGGTTGGAGTTGGGCAAGTGAAAATAATGAAGCAGAGATGATTCATGGACAAAATTATACTGTTTTCCCTTTTATTTCTGGTCAACTTATATCCCAGCAGTACCTGATTCCCAGGTCAAGGAAGATCTAACCTATGCTGCTGCCTGCTTTTTCTAACCCCAAGGCTTGCAGACACTCCATATTTCCTCTGCTGAGACTGGTCACCCATGGCATAGGTGGTACAGTTGGGAAACTTCTGGGTAAGCATAGTCTCTACCCCATTTGTGTTTTTACCCTTGCATCAAAATTGATGCAAGTGCAAGGGATTGCAAACCATTAATTGGCAGCAAATCAATGCACACATTTAAACCGCTGTTATTTTTGAAGGTTTTCCTTTGAAACATAGGACTAGCTCCCTCTCCATTCTTAATCCTGTTTAGGCTGCTCTTTTATCTAGCTAGACTCCTCTGTGCAAATTTCTATATACTGTTTTCACTGCTCAAATCCTGTTGCATGAGTTTATATTTTTACAAAAAGATGCTAGAAAGATTGCTGGGGGGATATGTATAATACAGCCCTCAGGGTTGAGAAATAACCCCTCCAGGTTTAAGACTGAATGACTAAACACATAGATTTCAGAAAATCCACTTGTTAGGAAAATGCCTGACACACTGACTTTCGGCTAATTGCCTCTGAAGGCCTTGAAAGGTGGCCTCATTACTGTCATGGCTGAGGTATTGCCACTGTTTTAAATGAGAGCTCAGTGCTTGAAAAGGAGACTGGTATCCAGAATAGAGAACCCCTTTTTATTCCCTGATAACATAGAACGTTTTCAGAGAATGAGGCAAAGAGAAGCTATTTTGATGCCTATGTATATTTGGGCACTTAGACCATTGTTGCTCCACTTTGTAGCACAGAAGCCATAAGTCAACATTTGACATTGCTCTTTAGCCCATATTAGCTGCATGGGTTGACCAATATCTAAGAAGGAGCCCTAAAATTTCAGGGGCATAATAAAATAAACTTTATTTTCTTATCAACATCAAGTCTGATGGGCTTCTGACACTTGATAATCCCACCACCTATTGCACTTGGCCTCCAAGGACACTCTGGTTGCCAGTGGGGAGTGGAGGAGACAAGGCTGTTCACTGCCCTTGGTAGAAAGTTAGTGCTCACACTCTATAGGCTGGAACTGGCCACATGGCCCCAGCATCGGTGCAGCTGTGCGAAACCAAAAGTAGCACATGGAATGGAATGCTTGGAGATTATTGTATATGTACCACCATCTTGTCCCTTTGTAACTTGTAGACCTGTTCCAAAGATAATGTAGTTCTTTTTCTCCTCCTCCTCCTCCTCCTCCTCCTTCTTCTTTTTCTCTCCTCCTCCTCTTCTTCCTCCATCATCATGAACATGATCATCATCATCACTATTTCTGTGAGCTCAGTTCCCTAATTTCTAAAAAATATGAGAATTGAGTGAAACAGCATTTGGGAAGCACTTGTCATAGAGTCTGGACAAGATTGATATCCCATATAGCCAGCTCAGTACCACAGTTTTGATGGGGAAGGCAGCTGGGACACTCCCACTGCACATGATTAGAAACATAGCAGGAAGCTGAGAAGAATGTAAACACAGTCATTTATTCTGAGTTAGAGTCATCTATTCCAAAGCAAAGTTGATGGGGACTTCAAGGTGGCTCTTTGTCCTTCAGTTTACCTCCTTATTCTAAAGAGCACTCTAATCATTGCCTGAGATGCGAAATTCTTGACCTCTAGGAGAATCCAATGTGAAGTCATGGTTGAGAGCAACTTTCACCCCTGCTATGGAGAAACTGTGTATGTGCTAATTCCATCTGATTTTCTTAGTCCCCATCACCACCTTTATCAGCACCACTGTCATCATCATCATCAACAATACTTTTCACAGAGCAGTACTTCTAAAAATAACAAGTGTCTGTTTTTATTAAGGCCAATATAATATTATGTCCCCACTTACAAATTGATAAAGAAATTGAAAAGCAAAAATGTGTATTCCCATTTTTACATGAGGAGATAAAGACTTGGAAAGGTATTGTGACATATGTAGGGTCACACAGCTAATTAGGGGAAAAGTATTGGCTAGATTTCAGTCTTTCTCATTTCAGGTCTTGTGTTCCTTCAGTTTTATGGCAGCATGGAAAGGGTAATTAGCCCTGAATGAGCAAGTAAGCCATTTCCTACCAGCAAACCACTGACAGCCTTATACGGGTTGGATCTGTTTTTATTTTTATTTTTCTTCAATTGTCTTAATAGCCAGCTAACAGAGTTGTAAATGGTTGCTAGGAGCATGAAATGAAAAAAGTAATTGGGCTGACCATTTGTGCACCTGTTATTTTGCTCATTAAAAATGGCCTATGTAAATGAGTTTGCTTAACTGCAAATAACTGGCTGCCTCATAAGGATTGGATCTATTTTTATTTTTATTTTTCAATTGTCTTAATAGTAAACTAACAGAGCTGTAAATGGTTGCTGGAAGCATTAAACGAACAAAGTAATTGGGCTGACCATTTGTGCACCTGTTAATGTTGTTCACTAAGAATGGCCTATGTAAAATGAGTTTGCTTAACTGCAAATAACTTCATCCCTGGACTCCCTAGATCTTGCCAGTTTCAAGAGCTGAGCAAAGCAGTTTCCTTGGCTATGTGGGATATATATGTTTCCCAAGGCATCTCAGATGCCTAAATTGTCATAAGTAGATATACTCAGATGGGTTCCAGTAGGATTTGCTTCCTTTTCCCAAGAGAGAGCCAGTCCAGCAGTATTCTAAATGAATGAAAGTTCTCCAGAATCAGCTAACATTAGAAATGCTATCTTCTATTGTACCTAGCAGGAGCTAGAGATTTACATGGGGCTGGCATATAAATTAGGTTGGGGAGAATTAAAAATCAAGAGGCACTGTTCTGGGAAGGATGGGGAAATGAGAATAGCTGGCCAACTGACACAAAGTTACAGTGAGATAAGACTAAATTCTGGTGTTATATTTCATGGTAGGTTACTATGGTTAACAATAATACAGTGTATTATTCAAAATATTAAGAAGAAAGGATTTTGAATTTTCTCACCAAAAATAAATAATAAATGTTAGAGGTGAAAAATTTCTCCTCCTTTTCCTCTCCTCCTTCTCTTCCTCCTCCTCTCCCTCCTCTTCCTATTCTTTCTCTTCATGTTCCTTTTACTCTTTCTCCTTCTTCCTTCTCCTCCTCCTCCATCACCTCCATTTAATACACTGAAGTTGAATTTTCTGACTTAAACATAGGAAGTTCTATCTGGGCACCATAACCCTGTGGACCTTGGATTTTGGGAATTTCACCAGGGCAGTCAACAACCAACCTCTGTCGGTAAATTGCCCAAGCCCTGTTTCACCCATCCTGGCTATGTCCAGACCACTTTCTTCGTGTCTCAATGCTTCAAAGACTGCAGCTCTTCAAACTCACAACTTACAAATGGCGTGGCATTCTCTGCACTCAGATATTTTTTTTCCCTTTGTTGTCTCTAAATGTAACACTATCCTTATTCATGGGCCTTTTCTCTTTTGTGTTATGTGCCTTCAACTAAACTTTTATCTTAGAAAAGAAGGGGGAGTTCATTTCCTAAACTTTTTTTTTTCTCATTGTTGTATCACTAGTCCTATGAATATTTCCAACAGTCATCTGGAAGTTTTGGAATCATTCTTGACTCCTCCCTCTTCTACATAGTCATACACATTCTCTGCATTATAATGTTTAAAATATCTTTTATGTACAAAATACATGTTTAAAATGTCTTAAACTTATTAGCTTTTATCATATGATGACAATACACATTTTTTAAAATTCAATTCAAGTGTCATTTCTTTATAAAACTTCCTGATTGTATTTTTCCTTCCTGCATATAATTGGTTTCTTCCAACTACATGCTTTAAAGATTATCACAGTACCTAGATCTTTTATTGGCTTGGTCTATCTCCTTACCTACATTGAGATCATTGTAGGCTAGAGATATTTTGTTTTCATCTGGGCCTCTATACTAAGGATTATATTGGTCTTACAGCAGGACCTCTGGGTTTTGTTGAGTAAATGAGTAAGTTAATAATTGAACAATTAGAACTTCATTCTCAGTAAACTAGACAAGGTCTGAGTAATGTCTCCTAGATTATTCACCTGCCTTTGAATTACTGAAGAAAACTATGCGGTTTCTCTGTCTTGTAATGTTATTTCTATCCATTTATCAGAAAATAGGGTCCTCGAGGGCAGGGTCCATGTAGAAGTTGCCATTGTGGTGTGGCAGATCGTTGACATCATCTGAAAACTTGTTAAATGCACATGATCAGATCCCATTTCACCTTACTGAATCAGAAATTCTGAAAATGCCCAGAAACCTTTGTTGTAAGTCCCCTAGAGGATTCTGATGTGTTCTGATGCAAGCCCAAGTTTGAGAACTACAGTAGAACTAATGTAGAGCACTAATGTAGAAACAGTCACTATCCCACTGAATCTCTCTAATTGCCCATGTTGATCACAGCTCTGCAGGGACTGTTCTAAATTGCTGTCTCATTCTCAGGTCTCTAATTCTTCTTTTTACTCATCCCTCTCCCAAGAAGGACTGATCATTTGCCAGTCAGAGAAGATAGAGGGTATTCAATTCATCTCCCTCTATTTCTTGATTCCAACAGTTCTCAGTTTCAGCACTCTGATATAGTTGCTGTTGTCAGTTTTTTGGGGGGGTTACGTCATGAGAAGGCTGATGGAAGTAACTTCTTTTAAACTATATGGAGGACCTTACACGGGGTACCTATGAATCATATTTGTGGAGGGTAGGAAGCTGGAAGGTTTGTTTACTGGCCACTAGGTCCCATTGTTTGAGATCTCCCCAAGTTCCCTGCTGTCTCACTTCTGAATTGCTCTTTTTTTAAACAAATGAGCTCCTATGACATAAAAAGAGCAAAGGACCGTGAGTTAGGATTAATAATATCTGCTACAGAAACTCAGAGCACTTCTTAAGAATCCCACAAACAATAAAAGAAATAACCAGGAGTCACTTTCCAGAAAAAAAAAAAAAAAACTTAAGAAAGTCCATAGGATGGGAGATATTATCCAGTTCGGGAGAATCAGAAACCTTGGTGGAGAAGTTGGTTAATGTTCACCAAATGCACTGTACTCATCCAACACAGCAAAGTCTGCCTTCTGATTCTTTCTTCCTCAAGCAAGCAATATCTATCTATCTATCTATCTATCTATCTATCTATCTATCTATCTATCTACCTATCTATCTATCTCTATCTATCTATCTATCTATCTATCTATCTATCTATCTATCTATTTATCATCTATCTATCTATCTAATCTTCAGGATCTTAGCATAATTCAAAGATAATTTATGTGAACTCAACAAATCATTAGTGCTATGTGTTCACATAGATCTCATTAATGCTATTTTCAGGTGAATAATTGCTAATTTAATTCTGGCTTGAAGAATAACATTACACTCAAATTCCTGTGAGGGGAGGGAAAATAGGTGCTAACGACTAGACAGACTCAGGTTTCCATGGCAACACATTGCTCTTAAGGAGCAAGTGGAATATTAAACTAGTGGTTCATTTGGTGGCACAGGTTTATTTTTAAATATAACATATGTAATATATAATGCATCAATAAAGCATTCCCTGAATTTAGGGTCTACACTATGTTCTCTAGTGCTATAAGTGCATTTCATATATTTATTATTTTACTCTGCAAAGAATTATTTTAAAGCTGAAGCTGTATCATTTTCCTATTCAAATTCATTTGCCTCAATGTAGCTGAATGTATATCTCTATATCTATCTATCTATCTATCTATCTATCTATCTATCTATCTATCTAACATCAATCTGTCATCTATCATCATAATTACTATCCTGCATCTAGAAAACCAGAAAAAATGAGAAGAAACAATTCTCCATGTGAGTATATGAACATTTGTCACTAAAATATGCAACTGGCCTGACATTCAAACACCTTCAGGATCTAAGATCTAATAATTCCATTCTCCTACATCCTTCTATGGTCATTCATGTCTCTTCAAGAAAGCTTTTTGCTCGCCATTTTGCAAGCCATTAATTCAGTTATCCTTTCTAGAATATTCTTCCTTCTTTTTTTGCATGTTAAGTTTCTATCCATTCTTCAGTGGCTACTTGAAATACTCTATTATCTGACCTAACAGACCTTCCTCAAGGACATTATCAGAAATAACTGAGACCCTTCTATATTTTATATGATACGGTATTGTATGATATGATTGATGATATTATTTTATATTATATTATATGATATTATATTATATTTCTTTGAAGGTCCTTTCAGGTTAATCTATTGATTCCAATGTTGAAAAGTGTTAGAAGTTAACCATAGACTTTCCATCTCTAATGAAGAGCACTGAAATCAAGCAGACCATCTGTGCATCCTGTTTTCTTCTCCACTCATTGCCTATGTGTTCTCAAGACAGACATAAAACCTCTCTTTGCCTCAATTTTATCATTTAAAATTTTGTCATCCATATTTGGTAGGGTTTTAAAGATAACATTGATGATGATGTCAGTGAAGAGGACTACATAACTAGACCTGTTTGGGTATGCTTGACTATTTAAAGAATGTTTAGATTGTATAAATAGTGAATGTGGGGTGGCTCAGAAAATCAGTAAATAATATGTAAATTCCCCAAAGAATGAGTATATCTTCTGAAATTAATTAATCACTTGTTAATTATTTCCATGTGGTAGCCTCTGGGGAAAATGATTAATATAGGGAGTGTCTAACAGCCTTCCAATTGAGTTCTGCTTTCTAGTTTGGAACATAAGCATGGCCTGAATCCTCTTGGCTGGCACCTCTGGAGTTGCCTTCCTCTCATTTTCCTAGTCCTTAGTGTTCCTTCAACCTTCATATTGCTCAACTTCCACTTTCGTTTTTGTAGAATGCTTTTTTTTTTCTTCATCGCTCTACTTTTTATGTTTAATCAATTTTGTTCAAAGATTGTGACTCATTTCTTCTCACAAAGTTTCTTCAATCTACCCTTCTCAAAGACTTAGCAAAGGAAATAAAAGTAAAACACAAACAAAAAACAAAATAACAGTGTGACTTAAGATGTTACATGATCCTTGCTCTGATTTTATCATGTACCCTCTAAAAGTCAAGTGTTGGAACTTAATGGCCAGTCTGATGTTACTAAGGAATGGAGACTTTACGAAGTTATGAGGTCATGTGTCCCTTTCATATCTGTCAACTGGCAACTTTCAAAATGATGGCCTTGATCTTCTGATGATGACGGTGGTGGTAATGCTGTGATGGCCTAGAGCAATTACTACATTCTAAGAATAGTTCTAAATGATTTACATATACTGACTCATTTGCTGTACACTGCAAACTCAAATGTTATTATTTTTGCAGAATAGGAATCTGAGTCCCCAAAAAGTTGTTTCAGTCTGTTTGGTGCTCCCGTAACAAAATACTTGAGACTGGGAAATTTATAAAGAAGAGAAACTTATTTCCTTTAGTTCTGGAGGCTGAAAAGTTTGAAATCAAGGTGCCATTGTCTGGTGAGGGTTACTCTCTGCCTCCAAGAGAGTGCCTTGTTGCGGTGTCCTCTGGAGGATGGAAACACTGTGTCCTTCCATGGGGGATGTAGGAAGGCTTTCTGAAGCCTCTTTTATAAAGGCACTAATTCAATTCATGAGGGGAGGAACTCTCATGACCTCATCATTTCTTAAAGTCTCCATTCCTTAGTACCATCAGACCGGCCATTAAGTTCCAACACTTGACTTTTAGAGGGTACATGATAAAATCAGAGCAAGGATCATGTAACATCTTAAGCCACACTGTTAATGACTAACAGAGCCATGTCTGATTTAAGCCTAGGCTACTTTAGAGTCTGCATCATTTATAAATGTATTCTATAGTTATTATCTCATTCAATTTTTATAACTCAACTTTGTGATGAATCTGATCCCCATTTTATGAAGAGTTAAACAGGTTTAGAGAGATTAAAATTACTCGTCCTATTTCATGTAATTAGCACATGATATTCATATCAGCTGTCACCTGACAAACAATCCTGAGACTTAGTGGCTTAGTTCAACAGCAGTCACCGATTTTGCTCATGAATTTACCTGTAGTTTGAACCCAGTTGGATATCAAGAACTGTGAAAGATCTGAAATTTTTTTCCTACTTGCAAAGTAGCAAGTTATCCTGCCACAGCTGCATGGATGCTGACAGGAGACATGAGCCTCCTAGCATGGAAACAAAGGACTTTATTTCATTTGGCACAGAAAGCAGCTTGAGCCTGAGCCCTGTGATTGCATGGGTTCTCTTCTTTCCCAGTTCTCAAGAGGGTTATGCTGAGTGGCCAAGGTTAAGCAGTGGGTTTTCATTACAAAGAGTAACTCTAAGCTTAAGAAACTTGGACCTTTTGTTTTGCTTTGTTTTGTTAATATTGGGGGTTGAATCCAGGGGCATTCTACCTCTGAGCTACACCTCCAGCCCTCTTTTACTTTTTTATTTTGAAACAGGGTCTCACTAAGTTGCTGAGGTTGACCTCAAACCTGTCATCCCCTGTCTCAACTTGGAACTTGGATCTTTTAAAAAGGGTGCAAACAAACCCACTTCTCTCCCAGAGGGAGGCTTTTGCTGGTCATCCTAAACTGTTCGCTGTAGAAGTAACCTGTAAAATTTTGCTCAGTACAAAATAGCGCTTCACTCTCAAGATAAGCAGAAATACAAGAGACCATGAAAAACTGATGCCTGATACAGGGACTCTACTCCAGGTGGAATTATCTTGGGCCCCCTACCCTCTGGCTGCAGAGTTATCTTTTAAGTTGGCTTACTCACATGTCTATTGAGTTAGTATTGGTTGCTGGAGAAGATCAGCTAGGGCAGTAGAGCTGTAACCTTCTCTCTGCCCCTTGATCTCTGCATGGTTTGCATGGGTGCCCCTGGGCAGGGGAACTGGGTTATGTTCTAGCTTCAGAGGTCTGAGAGCCTTGTTTCTGCTGATCCTACAAGTTCATCCAAACTGAATCTCTGGATGGGAGTATCACTGGAGGAGTTCCCATAAGGGGGACCTTGACTCAGACAAATGGAGTCCTTGGTGTAAGAAATGGATAGGAATTTCAGCACATCCCAGGCAGAGACTGGGATTTATTTAGAAAAGCACATACACATTCAAGGCAGAATGTAGGATTTCTCACAGGAAACACATCTTTGGGGGAACATTCATTCAAGGGAGAAAGTGGCCATATTGGGGAGAAGCCATTGGGATAAAGCAAAGAACACACATTCAAGCCAGTTTTCTCCAGTGGGAGAGAAAGTCACCTGTAGGTTTGGGTGGATGGTATTTATAGAGGGATGTTAGCTTTAGGCACGGTCATACAATTTCACACTACCATGCACGTTGCATGCACACTGTCCTTGGGAAACTTTTGAAGGCAATGGCATAGATCAAGGGTGCAGGCCAAGGACTTGACTTGTTGCTCAGGAGTTGATTGTTTTGCCTTTCAAGGGTTCATGGGAGTTTCCTACATTCCAGTACTTACTGGGTGTTTCTTTTTGAGACTCAGTATGTCTACATTTTTTTTTTTATTTCTAACTCAGGAAGTATATTAAAATCATATGCAAAGGATCTTGCAGGATGGGAGATATTGAATTTTTTTTTTGAAAATGCAATCAGCCCTAACATAAATTTCTGTAATAGCCATACACCAAGCATCTGTCATATGTCAGACACTGAGCTAGGTGGTAAAGTTACAGAGAAGAATGACAATATTGCTAGAAATAATGAATTCTGCATCTAGTGCAGGAAAGAGAAGCACAAAAAATAATTATTCAACGATGTGTAAAATGACAGTTTGAAGACAGAGTGATCCAGGTATACAGGGCAGGGAACTGTAATCAGCCTAAAAGTAAAGAGCCAGTTGTTCTGAATCCAAAGCCAGTGCTGGGGTCTCTGTACTTTATTTGCTGTTGACTGTTGGTACTCATGGCGTCTCGTGTACATTTACTCAGCCACATGTCTTTATTACCCAGCAGTTTAAAATACCACAACAATACTATTTCTTAATTGCTTGTGCATTTGACAGACTACATATTACACACTTCACAATGTCTCTCTTTTAAAAAAACAAACTCAAAAGGGGTAGGTAATTTTAAAAATGATAAATCAAATTTCAGAAAGGGAAACATTTGCCTAAAACCAGAAGACTCTTAACTGGCAGACCTTGAGCTACATTTCAAGCCTCTCCATTTCCCATATTTATATCTGTAACCTTGATTGATATAGGCCACCACATGGCGATCTTTATGTCCCAATAATAAGATAATAGCACATGAATATCCACAAGCCCCCTTCATTGTCTGTTTGATGGAAAAAGAGTTTCTCGTTTGTTATGTTTGAGGCTTAATATGGAATTGGTCATGGTGAAGGATGGGGCAAAGAGTCCATAGATTGATTTGCATGGAAAAGAGCTGAAAGCCAGACAAATATTAAAAAAGAAAATAGGCAGGAGAGTCAAAATAACCATGTTATGAATTATGTTTAATGAAATTAAGTGAGTTTTTAAGAGAATAGTCAAAGACAGAGTAATAGGAGAGAGGATTTTTAGGTCATATTACTCTAGTTCAGGGTATGAAATCTTATCTAATTATTTTAGATGCAAACTTGTCTATCTTTTTAATGCAATGTTGTTCAGAAGTATATGGATCAAAAACAACCTTGTGTGTGTGTGTGTGTGTGTGTGTGTGTGTGTGTGTGTGTGTGTGTAGTACTAGGGATTGAACCCATTGGCTTTCTACCATTGAGCTACATCTCCAGCCCTATTTAATTTTTTTTTTTTTAAATTTTGAAGCAGAGTCTCATTAAGTTGTGGAGGGTATCACTAAGTTTCTGAGACTAGCCATGAACCTATGATTCTCCTATCTTGGCCTCCCAAGGGCTGAGATTACAGGTGTGTACTACCACACCCAGTCTCTCAGTTTAATTGGGGTTATTTTTGTATCAGATCATTTCAGATCATGAAATACTCATTAAGATGCTTTTATGAGCAAGTCATAGTGCTAAGTGCTGGGTAGAGAGAAATAAAGATGATGTGGATCTTGTTAATAAACCTGTAGTTTATTAACTTGTAGTTATGAAAGTAGTAACCAACAATAGTAGTATATGTGATGATTGAAGAAAACACAGTGGGGCAGAGAAGATGAGAGCACGTGTGAGTAGGTGAGTGCAGGGGTTGCTAGAAAGACTCTGTTACAGGGTGCCTGAATACTTCATATTCAAAACAATAGATGTGTCTAAATTGCCTTGAAATGGAAAGGGAGCTATAACTCTGAGAAGGGTGGAGGAGACCAGTGGGACATCTATGGAGTTCACTGGCTATCAGAGTGAACCTCTGGCAAAAGGGAAGGTTCTGTTTACTTTCTTCTCCAGGTGAAGGAATCAGGACAAATCATCATTCAATGTCATTCCACAACTCAGTAATGGAGAGAAGCCACCTGGGCAGGTTTATTAGATTACAGGGCCTAGCATATATTAAACTCATCTCTGTAGAGCTTCCCACTTATATACTTAGCAATAGTCTATCAGTACCATGGCTAAGTACGTGTGTGAATTGATTTGTGATTTGTGATACTTTCTGGGGTACCTCTTAACTAACTCAACTGTACTTTAAAATTCTATACTATGTGAAAATAGACTCTTATTTATCCTTTGGGGATCCAAATTATTTGGTTGATTGAGAGCTTCTTCATGAATAGACAGCAATTTTTTTCATGCACTCTAAAACCCTGCATGGACATTAGCACTTGTAGAGAAATGGCCTGTGAGTGGATATTTTCTTCATATTGCTCCTATTCTGCAAGTGAGGGGGAAAGGCACCAAGAGCTTGGCCACCTCAGCTAGAGCATAAGTGTTGATGTTTGGGTTCAAATCCTGAGGTCCCACACTCTTAAGTATTGTCATTTCCATGACAATACTTTATCTCAGTATGTCCTTGAATTGGCTCAAATCAATAATAGGTCTTCTAATATCTTCCTTTTTCAATCATTTGGACCTGCTTGTGTACTTCTTATCTGATTTTAAAAAGTAACTTAAATAAGAAATGATGATATAAATTCTCTATGACATAGAATAAATCTATTATGTATTCAGTTAAAAATAGACATATATTCAGATATGTTAAGGATGGCTATATACTTCTAAAATACAGTATATATGTGTGCTTGCATTTATAAATGTCTATATTCCTAAAGGTAACATACAAAAAATTTTAGTAATATTTATCTTTGTATGGCAGGATCACTGGCCTCTTACCTTTACTTTTTTTTTCTTTTCTGAGTTGTCTAATTTTTTTTTGGAGTGACTCCTATATTACATTTATAAACAGATAAAACAATAAAGCTCTTTCTATTGTGGAAAGAAAAAATCTCTTGTACGTGTTTAGTACGTTGTGATTGGATTTCAGTGCTGTAGGAAAAGCTTACGTGTGTGACCTCTTGCAGTTTATAAATTTCTTTTCTCCAATCTTCTCTTTTAATCCAAAAACTTTCTGTACAATGAAGGAGGCCTTGTTTTCTTTATTTTGTTCCTTTTTTAAAAAAGAAATCCATATTTAGGCCAAGAAAGTGAGATTCAGAGAAATGGTTACTTGCCAAGTCACACACTGAGCTATGTGAGGAGTCAATAAAGGTTATGAATTCTCATAATTACTGTCTTTGCCATTTGTTTTTTATCGTTTCTAGATCCCCTGGTAGAATTATTTGCTCCCTACTCTAATAAATATTGCACACATACCTCTAACCCTAATAAAGCATTTTCTTACATGCGTTTCCCTTAGGGAAGACAGTGTTCCATTTCTATAGTGCTCCTCTCGGTAACTGGCGTACAGCAAACTCTCAATGCACAGCTATTAAATGAATACATGTCTTATATCCTGGAGGCCCACAGAGCAAAAGCAATTATGGAAAATAAATAAGGAAAGAAGAATACCCTTTCATTAAGATTATGGAGCCTTACAAGATGGAGGGTGAGGCAAGGCTTGGTCTCCAGACTCTTATCATATAAACTCTACATTATAGCAATTTCCACCGCTGTCCTGGCATGTTAGACCTCTAAGCTCACAAGAGCAGATTGTTAAAATTTTGAGATCCATTTGACTAACATTGATAACTTGAAATTAGTCATGGTGAGAGTATTTACACCTTGGAAATCAGCAAATGCTACAAATTAGCATTTTTTTTTCTTTAGTTGTTGGACTGAAGGATTCATATGTTGTTGTTTATGATATAGAACACCCCACCACCACCACATACACAAATCCTGACACACCATGAGTCCTGGGGAGGCAATGGCCGAGATAGGGGTGGGGATGGATAATTACAGCTTACTTGGTAACTGTAGTAAAGCAAGCAGTGCATTTTTTTATGGTAGTGGGGATTGAAACCAGAAGCATTCTACCTCCAAGCTATACCCCAATTTTTATTTTATTCTACTTTTTATTTTGAAGCAGAGTCTGGCTAAGTTTCTAAGGGTGGTCTTGAACCTGCAGTCATCCTGTCTCAGCCTGGAACTTGGATCTTTTAAAAGAGGTGCAAATAAACTTACCTCTGTTCTGAAAGGCGGCTATCCCTATCATCTGTGGCTGGCTTCAAACCTTCAATGCTCCTGTCTCAGTCACCCAAATACTGGGATTATAGACATTCACCTCCACACCCAGATGGTGGATTTGATCCTTGTCTTTTAAATCCTGGGCCAATGCTTTTTCTTCAATCCAGCCACATTAGGAGGGCTCAGAGATTCCTCATTCAGGCCAACGCCTTCACTTATCTGAGTGGAGGTCAGTCTCTGCAGAAGCAGTCTTAACAGAGCTGCAGGCCTCCACCTTGACCTTTGTCAGGGAGCTGAAGTAGCCAGGAAAGAGCTGACTGCTCAGACAGATCTGAGCCAGATAACAATGATATGCCAGAGGCAGTGTCTATCATGTGTCTGGCTCTGCAAGGAGCATGTCCGTATGCAATGTGATTTCAACCTCATAGTTGATAGCGATAGAAGCTGAGATAGTAACTACAGCTAGTAATAATATTACTGAGATAGTAATAATAGCTAGTATGTACTAATGCCTGTACTTTCTGTGCTAGTCCTTATGCTAGACTGTAAGAATATGAGGTTAACTAAGCAATCTCTGTCCTGCAGTATAGGAGTAGAAATGACTTACACACAACCACAACATCTCACACTCTACTCCACATCTACCTTGCAATAATAATAAAGAGCTACTATTTTATTACACTGTGAGTGTACATGGTTGTTAGCAACTTACTTGCATCGTCTCATTTGACCATCCCCTATGTGGGAGCTATCATTTTATCTTCAATTTAGGGATGAGGTAACCAGAGGGACAGGAAGACCAAAACTGCATCTTTCACCACCGTCCTATGCTACTGATAGAACAGAATTCTTGTTTGATAAATAAAGGAAGTGAGACACAAAGAGATAAATACGTCCTCAGATGATGGATGGAGATGAAATTGAAGCTAGAATTGTGTGGCTCCAAAACAGGCATTGTCTTCATAGTACTGATTATGGAACTGATGAGAGTGGTGATGAGGAGAATTGTAACACCTTTCTAGTTGTGGAACTCCTCATGTGAACATAGTCTTAGAGAAATCGAACTAGATATCATCAATTACCTCCCATATGCAGTAAGTTTCACAGAGTGAAAACCAGTTGTTTCAAGTTAAAGCCCTTAGTCTCTGACTTCAGTTCTCCTCAAATACTTGAACTCTCTTCTACTCTCCTATGGACTGCACTTTAAGGAGGACACCTATCACAGACCCTTGGACTACTGATTTGCTTGACATCATTTGACATAAATTGGAGTCTCTAATTCTGAACTATAACTTCTAGTCATTCACTATTTGATTTTGGTTTTCTTCTTCCATACTTTGATTTCCATTTCCTTATGGTACTCTGATGTGCATTGGGAAACAGAATTAATGACCCAAAGGTGCCTTTTAGAGCTAATATTATATTCTAAGTTTAGCTGGGGAAATGGAATTTGCTGAGAAAGAGTCACACTCCATAGTTTCAAATGGAAAAGAGCTTTATGATGTAAGATTTTGGAGAATTAAGAAATCAGCTAAGCATGGTCAAGTGGACCATAAATGGCACAGTGCTGACAGATCCTCAGGGACACAGTAGTTAAACCAAAAGCAGATTAAGGTTATTCTAAAAGAGATGTCAGCAAAAATTGGTGACATGCCTGACAGCTTCTAAGAGACCTGCTCAAAGGTTTGTAGGTAAGGGAGGCTAGGCCAGAGTTTAGGCAATGGAGAACTACTACAGGCCAATGAATATAAAAATAAAACATTACATAAGTATAATTGCAATGCACTGAAACATTATTAGAAAATGCTGAAATCAGGTGGAACCCTTTAACACCAGGTTTTATCTGTTGTGAAGAACAAGGGAGACTCAGAGAAAACTCTCATGGTCTTTGCTGAGACCTTGCCCAGTAAAATAATTTTAAGTTTCTCTAAGAGTGGTAGAGTGGAACTACTGCTGTCTTAGATCTTGGGCATCACTTGTTGGGTTTAGGGATGGTAGTACCTAAGAATGAATTTAATACAGAGAAAAGTTAGAGCTGAGAAACCAAGTAAAAAACATTAATTCAGGACTTGAATCTAGCCATTCCTAAAGCCATACTTCCTCTTACAGAGATTGTCGACCTCCTCACTTTTTTATGCCTTAAGCCTTTTGGGTTAGTTGCCTTTCAATTGCAACTGCAAACATTTTGGTGCCTGATATAAAAACCCGATTTTATGTAAGTATGCATGCATACACGCGTACATTGAAAAAGCCTAGGAAAATAATTTTCCATAAAAAGAAACACCGCATTGCCTCAGTCTGAATTTCTAAAGAGCACTACCCAATACAAAGGGCCAGGGGCCTCTGGAGAAATGGTTGATCCCAGGTTTGAGTCGGGGAAAGTACAGGGTAAGCCTGGGATATCTTTTGTTGAAAAGCAAGACAGCACTCAAAGCCTCTTCTGGACTGTGTGCGAAGAGCATAATAGCAGAGGGAAAGGGCTCCCACAGGCTGAATATCTGCAAATTTAAGCACCAAAAAGAATAATGATATGATGTTGTTCTTCTTTATGGCTGAGTAAAATTCCATTGTGTACATATCCCATAGTTTTATAATCCATGTCATTTGTTGGGAAATGGATGGAACTGGAAAACATTATGTTAAGTGAGATTAGTCAGTCACAAAAAGTAAAAAAAAAAAATCGTATGCTCTCCCTAATATGCAGAAGCTAAGGAGAAAGTGGGTCATAAGAGGGACTCTAGATGAAGAAGGAGCAACCTTAGATGAACAAAGAACGTGACTTATCTGAAGGTGATGGGGGGGAGGGAAACACCCTAATGCACATGATGTACTTTCACAATCATATCAAAGTCAATCACTAAAGTGAACTTTAGAAGGAGGGAGGGGAAGGAAGTGGGGCAGGAATTGGAGAAGGGATAAATGAGAGATATGTGCATATATTCCTTTACCAGCTTGTACCTAACAAAGATGTATGATTACAATGCACCAATAATAATAAAAAAATTCATCATCATCATCATCGTCGTCGTCGTCACCTATATAAAGATTATTGGCACTTAGTTCACAACTACCAGAATATTATTTTTGAATATAAAATAAAGTTATTCTACTTACCAATTAAAGATATAATGAGTGCAATTTAGGCTGTCCATTTAATTTTTTTTTTCTCGGTACTGGGGATTGAACTCAGGGGCATTCTAGCTCCGAGCTATACCCCCAGCCCTATTTTTTTTTATTCTTTATTTTGAAACAGGGTCTCACTAAGTTGCAGAGGGAGTGCCTCAGCAGGTAGCTGAGGCTGGCTGCTAACCCAGATCCTCTGGTCTCAGCCTCCTAAATGCTGGGATTACAAGCGTGTGCCACCACGCCCAGCTGTCCATTTAATTTTTAAAAAATCTATAATGATATAAGGAGAGAGGGAAGGAGAAAGGGAAAGAAAAAAAAGAAAAAAAGACACCTCTACTACACATAAGAATTTCAACTTGAATACACAGGGAGTTGCAGAATTAAAAAAAAATCAACAGTTGTTTTAATTAGTGATCATCAATGAGAAAGCATGTCCCATTTCTATTCCCCACACGTTCCTCCAAATGTGTTGGTTTCCCCGCACCAATAAATGATTCTCCAATTGTCCCGATAGCAGCTGGGTGTGCAAGGACTCAGCTAGATTCTAACTAGCTGGAGCTCGCATCAGACCCACAGGGAAAGATCCAGTCCCACAAGACTGCCCTCATTTCAGATGAGAGTTACAAGTCCTTAGGCCTCTCCTACATCAACGGACAAGCTATAAATCAGGGGTCCCCATGACTCTTTCCTTGGGATTGATGAGTTATTAGAACAGCTCTCAGAACTTAGGAGGCCACCTCATTTGCATTCATTGATTTGTTATAAACAGTACAACTTGGGAGCAACCAAACAGAACAGGTACATTTGGCCATTTCTAGGTTTACATGGTTTCTTAATAGGTTATCACTTTCTGTTTCCCTTCAAAACTTCTTGCATAGATTTAATATGATTTCAGAATCTCTACACATACGTCTATCTTCACTGATGTCCCCAGGTAGTGATTATGTAAAACAGAAAGAAAGGCTTGACTGCAGGGAACCCATTATGGGAGATGACCTCATCCAGAAAAGTCTTATCTCAGTTATCTCTTCTTTAGTAAGACTTGCCTACCATGACAACTGGGGACTCTGGGACTTCCTCCTGTCCAGTATGAACCTCAGACAGTCATGGAGTTATTAGAGTTCATGGAGTTATTAGATGTTCAAGTGTCTCAGGTAAAGAGAGAAAGTGCTAAAATGCAGTCCCTTCAGTCAAAATAGCCTGTTAAAAAGAGTCAGCCTCATCTGACAATGAGGCTGAAGATAAGCCATCCATCTCATTTCTATTTGCAGATAAAATTATGATTCCCAATCATGAATCTTAGGATATATGGAATCTCTGGTACCCCAGCTTGGACTAACATTATGACACAGGATTTGGAATTGAGAGATCAGAGTCCTACTCTTGGCCAAGCATTATACTTTCTATTGACTTTGAAAAGTCATTCTCTTCTCCTGAATGGAGATTATCTGTAAGTAAGATCAGGTGGGTAGACCTGTTGACTTTCACTATATTCCTCTTATTTTACTACAAGTCTTTTCATATCTTTACTTTATGGTTTTATTTTGTTTCCTCACAATGAAGATAATTTCACATATCTAAAAATAAAAAAATCAATTCCTAGAGACATCCAACTTAATAGATGAGGAAAATAGTGATGTGTACTAGTCAGCTTTCTGACATTGTGACAAAATACCTGAGATAATTGATTTAAAAAGAGTAAAGGTTTATTTTGGCCCAGTTTCAGCTGTATCAGCTCATGGTCATTTGGCCCTGCTGCTTTGAGCCTGCAGTAACACAGTACATCATGATGGGAAGCATGTGGCAGAGGCCTGCTCACTTCAAGGCAGTCAGGAAAGAAAGAAAGAGATAAAGAAACCAGAATCCTAAAAGCCCCATAATGGGCATACCTCCCCATGACTCCCACTAGGCTCCATAGTTTAAGGTTCCGCCACCTCCCAATATAGCCACAGACTGGCCAGCAAGTCTCGAAAAGACGGGCCTGCAGGGGACATTCAGAATCCAAACTATAGCAACTAATTGTGCATGTGCACACACGTGCTTGCAGACTTTGGTAAAAATACCTGTAGAGAATGCATATGTCAAAACTTGAGTAGTTTTATTAAATCGTCATGTAACCATCACATTCAATAGACTAAAAGGAAAGAAGAAAAATGAATATTATCTTTAAATTTACTCTTTGACACATCTATCAAAATTCTTATCCTATTCGATAATATGCATATTGTTATTGATCCTAGTGTGTTTGTTTGCTTCGGTTGCTCTTTTGCTTTCTCTTCTGTGCCATTTTTATTTTTTTTTTATTTATTTATTTTTTTTTTTGCGGTACTGGGGATTGATCTCAGGGGCATTCTACCTCCGAGCTATACCCCCAGCCCTATTTTTTATTCTTTATTTTGAAACCGAGTCTCACTAAGTTGCGGAGGGCCTCACTAGGTAGCTGAGGCTGGCCGCGAACCCGGATCCTCCGGTCTCAGCCTCCCGAATGCTGGGATTACAAGCGTGCGCCA
>PVLC010001385.1:0-41440 GCA_004027655.1 Graphiurus murinus
TTTGCGGTACTGGGGATTGAACTCAGGGGCATTCTACCCCCGAGCTATACCCCCAGCCCTAGTTTTTATTCTTTATTTTGAAACCGAGTCTCACTAAGTTGCAGAATGCCTCACTAGGTAGCTGAGGCTGGCCGCGAACCCGGATCCTCCGGTCTCAGCCTCCCGAATGCTGGGATTACAAGCGTGCGCCACCACACCCAGCTTCCTTGCTTTTTCATTCTCTAGAATTTCCCTATGTATATACACAAATTAAAATACAAAAAGTGCTGTTTTTTTTTTTTGTTGTTGTTGTTGTTGTTTGATGTGTGTGCGTGTGGTACTGGGGATTGAACTCAGGGGCATCCTACCACTGAGCTACACCCCAGTCTCATTTTTTTTTTGTTTTGAAACAGGGTCTCAATAAGTGAACTTGTGACCCTCCTTTCTAAGCCCCCTAAGTACTAGAATTACAAGTGTGCACCACTATGCCTGGCTCAAAAAGTGTTTTTAAAACCCAGAAAGTGAGCTGGATATGCTAGTGCATGCCTGTAATTTCAGTACTTGAGAGGCTGAGACAGAAGGATTGCAGGTTCGAGGCCAGTCTTGGCAACTTAGTGAGACCCTCAGTAACTTAGGTGAGGGCCTGTTTCCAAATTAAAAAAATAAAAAGGGCTGGGGGTGTAGCTTGGAGGTAGAATACCCTTAGGTTCAATTCCCTGCATCAAAAACAAACAACAACAAAAAAAACCCTAAAGCTCCACAAACTGGGCAATAACATGTGAGGTGAGAACCAACATTAGTTGGTTTTTCATTTAATGCATCTTTCTGCTTCAGCGCCTTATTCTGCTTAGTTGGCACTCCATTTGGGGTTGTTTTAAGCTTTTTCTCCTGCAAGAAAACCACTTTTTTGTTGTGGTGGTTCTGGGGAGTGAACCCAGGGGCACTCTACCACTGAGCCACATCCCCAGCCCATTTTATTTTTTATTTTGAGACAGTAGCTCAAAATTCAGCAAGACTAAATTGCTGAGACTGGTCTCAAACTTGAGATCCTCCTGCACTTGCCTCCCGGAAGTCACCTTCTTTTATGTGAGTCTATCCATAGAATAAGCACCTTCCAGTGGAATTGTCCTGTTAAGACTCTGTCCTTTCAATTTGGATCGATATTGCTAAATTGCCTTTCTACCAACAGAATAGAACTTGAATTATTTCCATTAAGCACTTTTCATGCCTAGCATAACTTGATTAATAAATTAGCAACAAAAAGGTAGAACCTCTTATCTATTATAATTGCTTAGGAAGGGTCAGGTGTGGTGGCGCACGCCTGTAATCCTAGTTCTTAGGAGGCTGAGACAGGAGGATTGCAGGTTCAAGGCCAGCCTCAGCAACTTAACGAGATCTGCTACAACTTAGTGAGCAGATCTCGTTTCAAAATAAAAAATAAAATAGGGCTGAGGGTGTTGTTCAAAGGTAGTATCCAAACGAAAATTGCTTACGAGGAGACCATGTCCTTCCTAGTGAGTGTTGTAAGGATTGGATTTCAGCATTGGGTGTGCCCAGGGGTATGCACATTTCCTGGTTTTTTTTTTTAGGGGTTGGTCTGAAATGGGCTTTTTCTTTGTTCATCCATGGGGTAAGAAGTATGTATATGAAGTTGGGCGACAATACCCAAATGGGCAACTTTCTTGCAATATTTGATGATATGGTTCAATTAGCATTCATTTTGTTAGAGCTGGGCACAGTGGTGCATGCCTGTAATCCTAGTACTTGGAGACTGAGGCAGGAGGATTACAGGTTTGTGGCCAGCCTCAGCAACTTAGCAAGACCCTCAGCAACTTAGTGAGACTCTGTTTCAAAAAAAAAAAAAAAAAAAAAAGACTGGGTGTGTAGCTCAGATGCAGAAAACCCTTGGGTTCAATCTCTAATACCATGTTTAAAAAGGGGGGGGGACTGAGGGTGTAGCTCAGATGTAGAATGCCCCTGGGTTCAATCCTTAGTACCAAGAATAAAAAAGATTTAGGTGTTAAAAATGGATTCTCGAGCCGGGCGTGGTGATGCACGCTTGTAATCCCAGCATTTGGGAGGCTGAGACCGGAGGATCCAGGTTTGAGGCCAGCCTCAGCTACCTAGTGGGGCACTCCACAACTTAGTGAGACCCTGTTTCAAAATAAAGAATAAAAAATAGGGCTGGGGGTATAGCTCGGAGGTAGAATGCCCCTGAGTTCAATCCCCAGTATCGCAAAAATAAATAAATAAATAAATAAATAAATAAATAAATAAATAAAAAGATGGATTCTCATTACAAAAGATTGTGTAATATTTACTTCTTACTAGGTCTCTGAAATAGAAGAGTATGTCATTTAGCATTTGGTAAAATGTACCAAATGTCACATGTAAATGTAGATATAAGATGGTAAAATCTTGTAATAACTGTTTCTACCCTTACTATCTCTTCCACGAAGTCTTTTCTGATGTTATTATATTCTTTGGCTCCTCCCACTCCATGTCAACACTTTTCACATTTTTTTAAAGCAGCCTGGGCAACTTAGTGCAACCTTGTCACAAAATAAAAAATGCCAAGGGCTACGGATGTAGCTCAGTGGGTGCCCCTGTTTTCAACCCCCAGAATCTGTGATCTTCCTGTCTTGGCCTCCCAAGTACTAGGATAACCGGCATGTGCCACCACACCCAATTAAGAGATAGTCATTGAAAGGAAAAAACCTAATGTTACGCACATATATAAATATATCACTATGACTGTCAATTAAAATTAAAAAAAATAAAAAGTATACATACCAAGAAAAAAAAAGAAAACACTCAAAAGCTTTTGTTTTTCTTATTGTTCAAGTGATGTGTTTTCTTTTGCAGCAAATGCAGAGGACTTTTTAGAGGCAGTCAGTGTGTCCCAAGGAAAACTTTGGAAGTCACATGGTTTGGGGTGGTACGTGGGCGCTATACCTTTTTCCTTTAGAGACAATTATATGCTTAATTGCATCCTTCTAAATTTCTGTGTTGAAGCTCTGCATCCCTGGACTTTTAAGATATGTTTTTTAAAGAGGTGATTGAATTAAAATGCGGTGTTAGGATGGACCTGATCCAATCTGGCTGGTGTCCTTATAAGAAGAGAGTAGGACACAAAGAGGTCCCCAGGGGCATGCGCGCACAGAGGGTCAACCATGTGAGGGCGCAGCATATAGGTGGGCTGTAGGAGAATTCAAACCTACCAAGTCCTTGGCGTGGACTTCCAGCCTCTAGAAACATGAGGTAATGAGCTTCTTTAATCAACTCCCCGATCTGTGGCATTTTATAGTAGCAGGCTGAGCAGACTAATCCAGGGGCTCTTAGCACATCAGCCCCTCTGATCTTGCTTCCTAAAAGAGGACGCCAACAGACACATGTGGTAGCACATGCCTGTAGTTCTAGGTACTTGGAGGCCAAGGCAAGAGGATCGCAAGTTCGAGACCAGCCTTAGCAACTTAGCAAGACTCTGTCTCACGAAATAAAAAGAGCTGGTGGTGTATTTCAGTGGTAGAGTGCCCCTAGGTTCAATCCTCAGTACTGCCAAAAAATAAAAATAAAAATAAAGGAGGGCAACACCTATGAAAAGCGGACACAGTGCTCTCTGCTGATAGTAGGAGTCATGTATGGTAGTGGGGGTGGTGATCATAAGTGCTTGATACTATCATGATGTAATCCCACTTCCCCTCCCTGGCCCACGTTTTCAGGCTCCAGCTAGGTTTGGAGGGATATTTCTCCTTTACTTTCTTTGAAGTGCAAACAGGTTTGCAAAGAACCCATAGGATCAGAGAAAACAGGTACTTTATGGATTTAGCAGGCAGTGAAATATTTTCTTTTAAGTAACCCTTTTCATCCTCTTCATCTGTTAACATGCTGAGGTTTCAGGACAAATTTTATTTAGGGCAAAGATTCTGCTGCTAAAATTGATTGAAAGTGACTTTTGGTGTGGTGCAAATACTTATTGTAGCAGTACGCATCATATTAGTCGCTCACGCTGCTATAACAAATACCACACACCAGTGGCTTAACCAGTGGAAATGCATTCTCACAGCTTTGGAAGCTGGAAGTGCGAGGTCAAGGTGTCAGCAGGGTTGGTTCCTTCCAAGAGCTGTTAGGGAGAATCTGGTCCATGCCTCTTCCCAGCTTCTGGTGGTTTTCTGGCCTTCTTTGATTTGTAAATACATCAACCCAATCTCTGCCTTCATCTTTATAGGGCATTCTCCCCATGTGTATGTCTCTGTCCAAATTTCTCCTTTTTGTAAGGATACCAGTCATATTAGACTAGGGCCCACCCAAGTGACCTCATCTTAACTTGACCATCTACAATGATCCTCTTTGTAAATAAGGTCACATTCATAGCTACTGGGGACTAGAATTTGAACATCTTCTGAGGGGTACAGTTCAGCCCATAATGGCAATTGTATTGGAACCTGGTTTGCCTGGTATCTCTGCCTGAAGCTCCCCCCACCTCCATCACTCCTCCTTGTCGTGCAGCGTTCAGCTCGGAAGTCACCTTCTCAAGAGGCCTCCTTGGCCACCCTCAATGTTGATTGATTGAATGAATGAACTAGATTGCAGAGTAAAATTAAAACATGATTGTGTATTATGCTGAGCGTGCTTTACCCTTTAAAGTGTGAGCGCTCCTCTCCATCCCATATCAATGTTGCTTGTAACTTTCTTGTATATGTTGGCTGGGTCCCCACCACAGATGCTATTTAAATATCATTTTGTGCCTGTGAATTGAGATGTCGGGCACCTTCCGAATGTCACGATGTTTCCTGTTCTCTGTGTAGAGCATGCCAAGAGGATTCAATTCGTTGGATTTGGAATTTTTTTTTTGCAATGAATCACAATTTGATTACAATTTGATGATAATTTTCAGAGCAAAATTGGCCAGAACCTTCTCTGAAGGACATGTAGGTCTTGCAAACCTCTGATTTGTGAGTAAGGGAGGTGTTCAATAATGCTAGTTAATTAGGGTTTATTGAGCATATTCTCCTTGCTAACACTGCTAGGTGCTATGCAGAATACAGAAATAGTATAGGTGGTAGCCGTGGCCTCCAGGAAGACATGATTTACATCAGACAGTTGAAAATATGCAACAGTACATGCACAGTTGTGTATAGAAACTGTAGTATAGAAGCGAAGATGAAGGCGTGCTTGCTGTGGGCCAGAACAATAAAGAAAGGCTTTGTGGCCAGGTGTGGTGGTGCACGCCTGTAATCCCAGTACTTGGGAGGCTGAGACAGGAGGATCACAGTAGCTCAGAAGTAGATTGCCTCTGGGTTCAATCCCTAGTACCACCAAAAAAGGGAGGGAGGGAAGGAAGGAAGGAAGAAAGGAAAGAAGGAAGGAAGGAAGGAAGGAAGGAAGGAAGGAAGGAAGGAAGGAAGGAAGGAAGGAAGGAAGGAAGGGCTTTGTGAAGAGCTTAGTATAACTAGGGAAACACCTTGAAGAAGCAGAGATGCTAGAAAGGGAGGGAGAATCCCAGTCTAGGTAATAGTAGCATGATTTTTAAAGCTGTGAAATAGTACTAGGATATGGTGAGATAACTGGTTTTAATAAAGTTGATTTTTTTCACAAGGAAGATCTGATATGATTTGTACAAAGTAAAATATTGGAAACATCCCACATGCCTGCCAACTCAGAATATGTAGACTATAGTACATCTATACAATGGAATCCTGTACAGTCAGAAAAAAGAATGGGGACACTTTTGCCAATATGAGAAGACTTTCCCAAAATATTAAGTGAGAAAAGCAAGGTGCATGGGTATAGGGGTATAAATGATATGCTAATGTATATGACATTTGCTTAAACTGAAAAATGCCTATGAAACTAATAACTTATGGGTGGTAGTGGTAATTTCCTGGAATTGATAAACCAGGAGCATGAGAGCAAGACTGTGTGTATATTTGTGTGCACATATGTGTAAGAAGGTATAATGATGGTAGTATTTGTCACACCATTGCTACTTCTTTTTTTTTAGATATTAGGGATTGAACCCAGGGGTATTCTACCACTAAGCCATACTCCCAGCCATTTTTTTTGTTTTGTTTTGAAACAGATTCTCACTAGGCTACTGAGAGTCTTGCTATGTTGCTGAGTCTGGACTCGAACTTGCAATCCTCCTGACTCAGCCCCCCAAGTTCTGGGATTCCTACCCTTGGTAATTGCTACCCTTCAGTGGACTTCAGTGTCTCAGGGGCTCTGTGTTGCTAGGACATAATGAGTGAAGATAACCAGTGACACTAGACATCTCAAAAAATAAGCTCTAACATTAGCCAAGAAAATTTCATTCACTTGATCAGTTTCCCAATGTTATTGGTTATCACTAGGAATCCTTAAAATATACACTAAAATAGAGAAACTAGGCAAATGAACCTCTTTGGGCCCATCCCCCAGCTTCAGCAATGATCTGGTCTCCTCAGTTCTCCTGCCTTCTTCTCCCCTGACCTCGATTGTTTGGAAGGCAATACCTTTCTGCTTGTGCGACGAGGTGAGCCCCCAATCTGAAAAGCCAAAATCCAAAATGCTTTAAAATCTGAAACTTTGAGCAGCAACAAAATGCCATAAATGGAAAGTTCCATTGATCTCATGTGACGTCGGTCCTAGTCAGAATGCAGACACACTAAAATCTTGGGTACAGTTACCTTCAGCCTGTCAGTATAAGGTATATATGAAATATAAATATTGTGTTTACACTCGGGTTCCATCCCCAGTTATCTCATTCTGTATATACAGATATTTTCCCCATCACACCCCCAATCCAAAATGAAAAGCAGTTCTAGTCCCAAGCATTTCAGATAAGGGATACTCAATCTACATTTAGAATTATTACTCTGGCCTCCCAAGTCCACTGTGGCTGCAAGACACACAGACAGATTGGATGCTCGAGGTGGTAAAAGTTTCCTTTAATGGAATCTGGCTTATTTCTTTAAGCTCATTTGACTTTACTTAAAAGTTTTAAATTGTGAAGCCTGGCATGGTAGTGCATGCTTGTAATCCCAGCATTTGGGAGGCTGAGACCGGAGGATCCGGGTTCGTGGTCAGCCTAACCTACCTAGTAAGGCACTCCGCAACTTAGTGAGACCCTGTTTCAAAATAAAGAATAAGCCGGGTGTGGTGGCGCACGCTTGTAATCCCAGCATTTGGGAGACTGAGACTGGAGGATTCAGGTTCGAGGCCAGCCTTAGCTACCTAGTGAAGCACTCCGCAACTTAGTGAGACCCTGTTTCAAAAAAAAGAATAAAAAATAGGGCTGGGGTTATAGCTCGGAGGTAGAATGCCCCTGAGTTCAACCCCCAGTACCACACACACACACACACACACACACACACACACACAGAATAAAACATAGGGCTGGGGATATAGCTTGGAGGTAGAATGCCCCTGAGTTCAATCCCCAGTACCACACACACAAAAAAAGTTTTAAATTGTGGTAAAATACACAACATAAAGTATACCATCTTAACCATTTTTAAACGTGCATTTTGATAGTGTGAAGTACAGTCACGTTGTTGTGCCTCTGATCTATGGAACGTTTTTCACCTTGCAAAACTGAAACTCTGTACTCATTAAATAACCCCCAGTCCACCATTCCGCTTTCTGTCTCTGTGAATCTCACTACTTATATGAGTGGAGTCAAGTAGCAGTTGTCTTTTTGTGGCTGGCTTATTTTATTTTGCACAATGTCCTCCAGGTTCATCCATGGTGTAGCGTGTGACAGAAATTGCTTCGTGTGTGTGTGTGTGTGTGTGTGTGTGTGTGTGTGTGTGTGTATGTGGTACTGGGGATTAAACTCAGGGGCAGTCTACCTCCAAGCTACACCCCCAGCCCTATTTTTTTTATTCAAAAACAGAGTTTTACTAAGTTGCTGAGGCTGTTCTCAAATCTGCAATCTTGTCTTAGTCTCCCAAGTACTATGATTTTAGGCATGTGCCATCACACCTGGCTTTCTTTCTTTTAAGGCTGAAAAATATTTTATTATACAGATAGACCACATCTTGTTTCTCCATTTATGGACATTTGGGACACGTTTGCTTTTTTTCCCCTCTTAAACCATATGGTTTTATGGCTCATAATAATTCCATGCCTTAGTACATCAGAATGTATCAGCGTACCATGGTCTTCCACTTAAGAGAATAATTCTGAGAAGTTTGAGAATTTTTATACCAAGTTTGTGTGTGTGTATGTGTGGTACTGGGGATTGAACCCAGAAGCACTCCACCTCTGAGCTGTACCCCCAGCCCTATTTTACCTTCTTTTTTTTTTTTTTTTTTTTTTTTTGCAGTACTGGGGATTGGACTCAGGGGCATTCTACCTCCGAGCTATACCCCCAGCCCTATTTTTTATTCTTTATTTTGAAACCGAGTCTCACTAAGTTGCGGAGTGCCTCACTAGGTAGCTGAGGCTGGCCGCGAACTGGGATCCTCCGGTCTCAGCCTCCCGAATGCTGGGATTACAAGCGTGCACCACCACGCCCGGCCCCCAGCCCTATTTTATTTTATTTTTTTAATTTGGAAACAGAGTCTCACTAAGCTGCGAAGGGCCTCACTAAATTTATGAGGCTGGCTGCAAACCTGTGATCCCCCCTATCTCAGCCTCCCACGTGCTGGGATTGCAAGTGTGTGCTACCATGCCCGGCTTATACCAAATATTTTGACCTGCAAAACTCAGCAAACCTTCCTCTCTGCTCTTGTGACCTAGGGCACCTTTTACTCTCAAAGCTCTTCTGTTGACTTCTGTTTCTTATTAGACTAGATCATGAATTTAGAGAGATCGAGGCAGAGGGTGGAGGGCTATCTTTCCTTGCCCTGCCCTTGGCATGGTGCTGGCTGAGTACTCAGTAGATATTTGCCATAGAATCAGTATTGCTTTGGACAAGATGCATAAACATCTGTGTAATCAGGGAGTTGAACCAGATGAATGCCAAGGCCTCCTTCTGTTCTAGCATTGTTTGGAGCCATTATTAATTTGGAAAATGAAAATTTCAGCCTCTCTGGAAGACTAGAGAGTAGAAGGGTCGGGAGGAGAGATTTTGGGATAGACATCTTTAAATTTTTTTTTAATTGGTGCATTGTAGTCATAGATCTTAATGAGGTACAAGCTGGTAGAGGCATACATGTACACAGCACTCATTTAACCCTTCTCCAATTCCCACCCCATTCCCTCTCCCCTCCCTCCTTCTCATGTTCAGCTTAGTGATTGACTTTGATATGTTTGTGAATGTACATCATGTGCATTAGGGTGTTTCCCTGCCCCCTCCCATCACCTTCAGTAAGGTCGCCTTCTTTGCTCATACGGTTTCTCCTTCATTTAGAGTCCCTGCTATGACCCACTTTCTCCCTAGCTTCTGCATATTAGGGAGAGCATCCAATTTTTTACTTCTTGTGACTGATTAATCTCACTTAACGTAATGTTTTCCAGTTCCACCCATTTCACTGCAAATGACATGATTTTTTGGGGATAGGCATCTTTTCAGTGCCCCTTCAATTATACTACAGAGGTGGTCACCCATAAATAAATCATCAGCCAGGCGTGGTGGTGCACGCTTGTAATCCCAGCATTTGGGAGGCTGAGATTGGAGGATCCAGGTTTGTGGCCAGCCTCAGCTACCTAGTGAGGCACTCCACAGCTTAGTGAGACCCTGTTTCAAAATAAAGAATAAAAAATAGGACTGGGGGTATGGCTCGGAGGTAGAATGCCCCTGGATTCAATCCCCAGTACCGTGAAAAATAAATAAATAAATCATCACAGTATATAATATTTCTTAAAATAACATTTTGTAGCTGGGCATGGCAGAACATGCTTGTAATCCAAGTACTTGGGGGGCTGAGACAGGAGGGTCACAGGTTCGAGTCCAGCCTCAGCAATTTAGTGAGACCTTCAGCAACTTAGTGAGACCCTGTTTCTAGATAAAAATAAAATAAAATTGGGATAGGACTATAGCGCAGAGGTAGAATGCCCTTGTCTCCATTCTCCAGTAACACACACACACACACACACACACACACACACACGCACACACACACACAGAGTAATATTTTGGATTTGAGGTTTCCTCTCTGTGCAGTGGTAATAGTCTCTGAATAACAGAAAAGCCACCATCTAAAAAGTTATTTTAAGTCTAGCTCAATTGTGTACCACATTTCCTAGATACGCATGGATAGAAAACAAATCTCCTTGACATAGGTTGTCATCTTTATAGAGAATCTCATAGGAAACCTCAGTGATAATATTACCATGACAAGAAGTCAAAGCAACCAGCCACTGAGAAAAAGGATGATGCTGGAGTCAGAGATAAAAATGCTGGTAAGAAAGTGTGGAGGGAAGCCCAGCATGGTGGTGCACACCTGGAATCCCAGTACTTGGGAGGTTGAGACAGGGGGATTGCAGGTTCCAGGACAGCCTCTGCAACTTAGTGAGACTCTTAGCAACTTAGCAAGACCCTGTTTCAATGTGAAAAATAAAATAGGGTTGGGGGTTTTGCTTAGAGGTAGAATGCCGTTGGGTTTAATGTCTGGTACCACACACACACACACACACACACACACACACACACACACAAACACACAAAAGTGTGGAGGGAGACATGATCTTGAGTATTGAATCTTGTTGATTTTATGAACTTTGTGCTAGTTTGTACATTTTTATTTTAAGCTTTGTTTCCAGAAGTCTCTTGTTAGCAACCAGATGGTCATCAAATAATTGATATGGGTTCATTTTAAAACCATTTGGGGAACAGAGTGGCCTGGATTTTCCAGTAGAAAGATTTAGTAATTCTGCTGGTCTTTGAATGCCAACAAGGGTTTTTGGAAATTGAGTTCCCAAATGTCTTGGAAGTAACCCCTGGAAAATTGGAAATGGTGACTTGATTGTATGATATACTTGGAATAGAAAGTTAAAACTGTGGATACAGTTTATTTCAGCTACAAATGTCCAGTCTTAGAAGTAGTTAAATTAAGGCTGAGACAGGAGGATCTCAGGTTTGCGGCGAGCTTCAGCTACTTAGTGAGGCCCTCTGTAACTTAGTGAGACCCTGTTTCAAAATAAAGAATAAAAATAGGACTTGGGGGTGTAGCTTGGAGGTAGAATGCCCCTGGGTTCAGTCCCCAGTAACTAACACACACACACACACACACACACACACACACACACACAGTTAAATTAGGTGAAGATTTTGTTTTATTTCATTTTTTAGTGTGTGAGTTTTTTCCCCATTTGTCTTCTGAGATGAATTAGTGAATGTGAATAGACATTTATAATGCACTGATTTTATTTATATCTCATTCTCAAACAGTTCTTTAAAAATTCTAGGGTGTACAATGCTATAGTCTTACTAAATGCTTTCTTGTGTGTGGTACTGGAGATTGAACCCAAAGGTGTTCTACTAATGAGCTCCAGCCCCAGCCCTTTTTATTTTTGATACAGGATCTTGCTAAATTTCCCAAGCCAGCCTTGAGCTTGTGATCCTCTTGCCTCAGCCTCCCCAGTAGCTGGGACTACAGGTACACCTTCATGCCTGGAGGGCTGGTTTGCTATGCGTATGATCAAAGCTCGCCTTTCCTCTCCTGTACACCAGCCATCACGTCTAGCCTGTCTTTGGCTGTCTTGGGAGCAACCTGAGAGCTTAGTGGACTCACTGGTGGAACCAGCCCTGGAGGTCTCACTGGTGGGAGGATTCATTTCCTGTGGCTGCCACAACAAATGACCACAATCTGGGCGGTCAAAAAACAAAAACAAAAAACCCCCCAAAACCCAGAAATGTCTTCTGTCTCAGGTGTGGAGGCCAACCAAGTTGCATTCTGAGGTGAAACTGTTCCCGATCTCTTCTGGTATCCGCTGGCTCCTGGCTTTCCTCGGCTCCCTTGGCTTGTGGCCACATCACTCCAACCCGACCTTTGTCTTCATGTCCCCTTTTCCTATGTTTGTCTTCTCCCATGTGTGTCTCACAAGAGGATATTTATCATTAGATTTAGGAACCACCCAGATAATTCAGAATGCTCTTCATCTCCAGATCCTTAATTACATCTGCAAAAACCTTTTCTCCAAATAAGTTCCCATTCACAAGTTCTGGGAATTAGGACATTGCTAGATCTTTTGGGGGGAGTTTCTACTCAGTCTACTACTGTGAGAGTACCAAGATAGGGTGGGACTTTGCAAAGGAAGCAGTAGGAAAGAAATCCTTCACTGATGACACTTTAAAATACTAGTTGGGTGCAGTGGCACATACCTGTAATCCCAGTACTTGGGAGGCCAAAATAGGAAGATCGCAGGTTCACAGCCAGCCTCAGCAGAGGCTCAGAGGTAGAATGTCTCTGGGTTCAATCTCCAGTAAAACACACACACACACACACACACACACACACACACACACACACACACACACAAGCTTGCAGCTGGAAGAGAAGCTTGGAGATAGGATGTCACTGGATTCAATCCCCAACACCAACACCAAAACAAACAAAAAAGCCAGATAGTTTTTATATTTAGTTATTTAATTATTATTATTGTGATAAAATATATATAAAGCTCAACATTGTAACCATTTTTAAATGAACAGGTCTGTTGCATTAAGTATATTCATATTGTTATACAGCCATCAATACTATCCTTCTCCAAAACTTTTTTTATCTTCTCAAACAGCAGCTGTATTCTCCATTAAAAACTAATTCTCCATTCACCCTACCTCATAATTCTTGCTTTAAAATTCTTTCCATTTTATAGAAGTGCTATGTAATCATGTTTTTAAAATGTCTGGTCAGCCAGGTGTGGTGGTATACTGCACACCTGTAATCTCAGTACTTGGGAGGCTTAGGTAGGAGAATTGTAGGTTCAAGACCAGCCTCAGCAACTTATCAAGGCCCTGTTCAACTTAACAAGACCTTGTTCCAAAGTAAAAAAAAAAAAGAAAGAAAAGTGCTGGGGGTGAAGTTCAGAGGTAAAATGCCCTTGGGTTCAATCCCCAGTACCAAAAAAAGCCTGGTCATTAAAAAGAATTTCAAGCCAGGTGTGCTGGTAGACACTTGTAGTCCCAGTACTCAGGAGGCTGAGACAGGTGGATTGCAGGTTTGCAGCTAGCCTCAGCAACTTAGTGAGACCTTCTGCAATTTAGTGAGACCCTGTTTCAAAATAAAAATAAAATAGGGCTGGAGGTATAGCTCAGAGACAGAATTCCCTGGGTTCAATCCCTAGTATCACAAAAAAATTAAAAACTTTCCAAAATGTGACTTTGAGACATACATTACATATCATATAACTCTCATTTCAAGTATATTGTTCTATATTTTTTATCAAAATTGCCTAGTTATGTGCATCATTACCATAATGCTTTAGAACATTTTCATCAACCTAACATCCTTCATGCCCATTTCTAGATAATTATCAATTCTATCCCTAGCCCAACTGCGTACTCTCTGTCTCTGTAGATCTGCCTTTCCTGGACATTTCATGTAGTTTTATTTAAAAATTAAAAATACCTTTCTGATTGTAAAGCACAGAGAAATACAATCCTATCATTTGGAGCTTGTTAGAAAGGCAAGATTTCTGGTCCTGCCTCTGGAATTACAATCTGCATTTAACAAGATTCCCAGGGGATTCTTATGCATATTAGACTGATGGATGCACTGATACATTTTATATACTCTATTGATCCTTTGTCCACTAATATATTATGAACATTTCCCCCAAATCATTAAATCTCTCCTGAGAACATTTTAAGTCCCATTTTAAGAGTCTACCACAATCTATTTAGCCAGCCACTTCATGGCAGACAATTGGGTTTCCATCTCTTTTGCCCTTGAACATAAAATGATGATGATTGTGTTTGTATGTTAATCTTTGTGCATAGCTTGATATCTGTGGTGCCAGGAATTCTACTTCTAGGAATTTTAAGGCAATAATTAGAGACATGTTGCTAAAATTTAGAAAGCACAGATAAATGCTGATCAATACGGTTTGTCATTTAAAGCCCTGTTTTCTGGGCCACTAGACCCAGAGCTGAGCGGATCATGGGAAATCTGAATCCCCGACATGCATCTTGCTAACTTTCATCTCATCTTCCTGAGCATTACTTTCATTGTTGAATGAAATGAATAAATTAATGAATGAATAAAATGGAACCAAAAAGTGCAGGTTTGTTGTTTTGAGATGGGGGTCTCAGTATGTTTTGCAGGCTGACCTTGAACTCCTGGGCTTAAGGGACCCTCCTGCCTCAGCCTCTTGAGTAGCAGGGACTGTGGGCACATATCACTGTGCCCAGATGAATGAAGTACAGTTTTTCTTTTTTTTTTTTTTTTGGTACTGGGGATTGAATTCAGGGGCATTCTACCTCCGAGCTATACCCCCAGCCCTATTTTTTATTCCTTATTTTGAAATGGTCTTACTAAGTTGTGGAGTGCCTCTCTAGGTAGTTGAGGCTGGCCTCAAAGCTGGATCCTCCAGTCTCAGCCTCTCAAATGCTGGTATTACAAGTGTGTGCCACCACACCCGGCTGAAGTACAGGTTTTTATTAAGCAGCCGTGACATCGAAAGGAGCAAAAACTGCCTCTATGTGTAATGACTTGCTTGTTTGTTCTAGTCCTCTCCTTAATAAACTTCTAGACTCCACTAGTCAGTTCTGTCCTTTTCCTGGCACCCTTGCTGCTTAAACAATCTGTAGGTCACTACTACTCTTAGGTGTGTAGTCAGGTTCAAGGCCAGCCTTGGCAGCTTAGCGAGACTCTCAGCAATTTAGCAAGACTTTGTTTCAGGAAATAAATAAGTAGGGCTGGGGGTATAGCTCAGAGGTAGAAGCCCCTGGGTTCAATCCCAAGTACTACAAAAATAAAATAGAATTGTAGTCTCAGCCGGGTGTGGTGATGCATGCCTGTAATCCCAGTATTTAGGAGGCTGAGGCAGGAGGATTGCAGATTCAAGGCCAGCCTCAGCTCACCAATAATTGTTTCAAAATAAAAAGATCTGGGGATGTAGCTCAGAGATAGAAAGTCCCTAGGTTCAATTCTCAGTAACACACACACACACACACACACACACACACACACACACACACACACGCACACACACAATTTACATGTAACCAGGCATGAATACCAGTAATTCCAGTAATCCCAGTACTTGGGAGGCTGAGACAGGAGGATCTCAGGTTTGAGACCAGCCCCAGCAACTTAACAAAGGGAAGGGGGAGAAGGGTAGTGTAACTTGGAGATAGAATGGTCCTGGATTCAATCCCTACCTCAACAACAGCAAAGCACCCCTCAAATGGTAATATCTTGACCATCTTGCGCCCTCCTTGAGTTCTGGAGAAGTGTGTGAGGCAATTGGGACCTGCGCACCCTCTCGCACCTGCTCTATTGCCAGGCTATTAGGTTGAGAAGGAATCCAACGTTTCCAGGAGGATGAGCCTGAATTTTCCTGTTCTGTTTTCTGTCCTGCCGTGTTCTCTGAGCTTTACACTGCTATAATGTTTCCTGGAAAGAACCGGCTCTTCTTTTTTTCTGGGGAGGCAGGCCAGGGAGGAGTAGATTAAGGAAGAGTATCTGTCTCTGCCGCAGCTCAGCGCTCATGTGGGGCTTCAGGTACAGCCAGCTGCTCGGGGCCTGCTGGCGCCTCACTGTGCAGGCAACCTTTTCTGTTCCTCTGAACACTGGTTCTCACACCACAATGTGTACCACAATATCTGGAAGTCTTGTTAAAACAGATGGTGGGGCCCCACCCCAGAGCTGCTTGTTCAGTAGGTTCGGGTTGGGGCCAGAGAATCTGCGTATCTTTTGTGTGTGGTGGTACTGGGGATTGAACCCAGGGACATTCTACCTCCAAGCTAAGTCCCCAGCCCTATTTTTATGTTGAAACAGGTCTCACTAAGTTGATGAGGGCCTTGCCAAGTTGCTGAGACTGGCCCCCAACCTGTGATCTTCCTGTCTCAGCCTTCCAGGTACTGGGATTACTGGCATGCATTACCATGCCTGGCTCAGAGAATCTGCATTTCTGCCAGGTTTCCTGGTGCTGCTGCCACTGGTTTGAACCCTACTCTGCGCGCTGCTCTGCATCATCCCTCATTGCTCCTCCTCCCCTGCAAATGGTTCCAAGTAGGTGAAGCAAGGCACAGGAGGACAGTGCATTTGAGGCGAGGCCTGCTTGGTGCCGTGACTGGCTGGCGTGTGTGCTCACTGTGTCATGGCTTGCTGCGCCCATGAAGGAGGCTTTGAAGAGGCTCTTCAGAGGATAAGGGACAGCAACTCATTCCAGTGACAGTAGCCCCCCCACCCCCAACCATGGTCTGAAAGATAAAATGGAAAATTACAGAAATAAGCAATTCGTCAGTTCTAAATTTTATGCCATCCCCAGTAGCGTGATGAAATCTCCTTCTCTCCCACTCCATCCTGCTCCGTCCCACCCGGGGTGTGAATCATCCCTGTATCCTGCTCATCCATGCTGTGTGCGCTCCTACCTGCCCAGTGTCACTAAGCGGTGGTCATCAGATGAACTGTCATGGTATTACAGTGCTCATGTTCTAGTAACCTTTATTTTACTTAACAATGGTACAAAATACAATTTTTTTTTGTGGTACTGGGGATTGAACTCGGGGGCATTCTATCTTTGAGCTACAATCCCAGCCCTATTTCCTTTATTTTGAAATAGAGTCTCGCTAAGTTACCTTGTACTGGCCTTGAACCTCTGTTCCTCCTGTCTGGGCCTCCCAAGTACTGGGATTACAAGCGTGTGCCACCACACCTGGATCCAGAATAACAAATTTTTACTAGAGTCTGTTGTTTTAATTGGGCTATTTTATTTTTAGTTATCGCTGGCAATCTCTTCCTGAGCCTCATTTAGAAATTAAATGTTATCATAGGTGTGTATGTAAAGGAAAAAACAGTATTTATAGGGTTTGATAATATTCACAGCTTTGTCCGTGGGGCAACACGGTGGGTTCTTGGCTTCCATGGTAAAAAGAATTTCAACACGTGCCAGATAGGGACAAAGGCAGAAGTTTTATTTTAAGGAAAGGCAAAAGTACATAGGAGAAAGGGCACAGGTCACCTCAGGAGTCTCCGGGGGATCGCAGCTGGGAACGAGAGCACATGGCAGAGAGCGATGGCGGTGAAAGAGAGAGAGCGAGCGCGTGGCCTCTCCTCCTTTTTATACCACACCTGGAGAAGGGCTGGCTTTTTGGGTTCAGGGTGGAGAATCGGGAACCTGGGGCAGCACGGGGATATTGGTCCCCCGCCCATGGGGTCTAAAAAAAAGTGGAAAAAACCCCCATGTAGGACTATCAGGAGTGGAGACAGGAAGTCTGGGATTTAGGGTCTTTCTTACAATAGGTGTGAGTGGCTTCCTTTTGAGAGGCAAATGAAGCTCTGAAAAATCACCTCAGGGACTTCCAAAATGGAGTCAGCCCATTGTGAATAGGCCTTGCTTTTTAGGATGAGCAGGCTCTGTTGAAACAAAGCCATTTTCCTTTCCATCCCAATCCGTCTCCTTTCTGCCTAAATTTTTATTCCTTCTCTTCTACCTCATCAGTTTCATACATATATCCACTGGGGGCTTGGAATGTATCCCTCACTGGTAAGGGGGGAGCTACTGTACTTCAACTAATGGAGGTGAGGCTCCTGAGTCATTTAGAGGAAATGGGGAGCTCAGGGGATCAGAACAGAGCCCCAGGCCCTCAGGGCCCCAGGCACTCCAGAGGCAGCAGGTGTGGGCCTTGGTCTACCAGTGTACTCTTGTGTTTTGATTCACACAGGTTCCATTGTGATAAACATTCAACCCTAGTTTTCTTTTTTCTTCTCTTCTGGTACTGAGGATTGAACCCAGAGGTTCAATTCTACCTCTGAGCTATACCCCACCCCTTTATTTATTTTTTTATTTTGAAACAGAGTCTTACTAAGTTGCTGAGGGCCTTACCAAGCTGCTGAGGCTGGCCTGGAACTTGTGATCTCACTGTCTCAGCCTCCCAAGTACTGAGATTACAAATGTGCGCCACCACGCCCCACTCAGCCTGGACTTTTTCTGATGACGTCCTGTCTTCCCCTCTGGAAGTGGCCCCAGGCTCTGTCACTGACTCTCCCACCTAATTTTGTAGCACAAAGCCCCGACCAGTTGTGGTGGCAGCTGCAGTCCTTGCAGAGGAGTGGACAGTGGTTCCTCCAGTTGTGTCCTTGAAGACTTTTCAACTTTGTCTTGCTCGGTGATCTCTCAGTGGGTCTTTCCAGTCACTGTGGTGGCTGTGTGCTGCTTTGGTACAGATTTTGGTGTCTGGAGGTTGGTGGTTTGGTACAGATCAGAGGGAGATTAGTAGATGCTGGATGAGCTGGGCGTGGTGGCACACACCTGTAACCCCAGTACTTGGGAGGCTGAGACAGGAGGATCGCAGGTTCAAGATCAGGCTCAGCAATTTAGAGAGACCCTGTTTCAAAATAAAACGAAACAAAACAGGGCCAGGGTGTGACTCAGAGGTAGAATGCTCCTGGGTTCAATCCCCAGTGCCACCCTCCCCCCCAATGCAGCATGAATTAGGTGTGGTGACACACAGCTGCCTGTTATCTCAGTATCTCCAAAGCTGAGACAGAAGGATCACAGGTTCAAGGCCAGCTTCAGCAACTTAGCAAGACCCTGTTTCAAAATAATAAAAGCTCTGGGGTAGCTTGAACCCGTGGGTTCAATCCTCAAGTGTGTGTGTGTGTGTGTGTGTGTGTGTGTGTGTGTGTGTGTGCGCGCGCGCAGGATGGTGAGGGTACCTATGAAAGTAAGAGAGGAAATGGCTTAAAGAGGCAGGCCATATTTCATTCTATTGTCTGCTGGTCCGGGGACATCACTGCCTAGTGGACACCTTGCCACTCCTGCACCCCCACTCTTTATAGGGATTTGCTCCAGACATTGCATCAATGAGACAATAATCTGTTCTGCTTTCCTTCCTCCCCCCAAATCTTCTCTTGGGCTCCACTAGGCCTGTGGGCCCAGGCCATAAAACCTTTCTGTATCAGACCCCCCCCCCCCCCCCCCCCCCCCCCCCCCCCCCCCCCCCCCCCCCCCCCCCCCCCCCCCCCCCCCGACAGCACAAAGCCATTATGGCTCATACCTGTGGATGTTTATAAGAGTAAGTTTTAGCCAGGTGCAGTGGCACATGCCTGTGATCCCAGTGCTTGGGAGGTTGAGACAGGAGGATCATAGGTTTGAGGACAGCCTCAGCCACTTAGCAAGACTCTCAGCAACCTAGCGAGATCCACTTTAGTAATCCCAGTACTTGGGAGGCTGAGACAGGAGGATCACAGGTTCACAGCCAGCCTTAGCTGCTTAGGCCCTTTGCGACTTAGTGAGACCCTGTTTCAAAGCAAAGAATAAAAAATAGGGCTGGAGGTGTAGCTCAGAGGTAGAATATCCCTGGGTTCAATCTCCAGTACCACAAAAAATAAAAATAAAATAAAAAATAAATAAAAAGGGCTAGAGGTGTAGCTCGGAGGTAGGATGTCTCTGGGTTCAATTCTCAGTACTACTACAACTACAAAAAAAATGTTTGTTGTTTTGAGAGGTCTGGCTTTAGAGCATTTTGAAGACAGTGCTCCGAGGTCTTTATTTCCTTTAAGCTAACTGAAGCTGCTAAATCCTTTGTGAAAACTCGAGGTGCAACTCCCTGTGGATGGCATGGGATAAGGACCCCATCATACTCTCGCCAGTTTGCAAAGGGTAAATTAGGCTGTAGCACTTGTGAGCAGAATTATTAAACATCAATGGGGGATAATAAATGTGAAGGAGCTTGCAAATCTTTCGATATTATGGCTGTTTCAGTAAAAACACAGCTGCTAAGATACTTCCCTAGCTGTAATCGAGAAAGTAATTTTCTTTAAGGCCATTTAAGCCAGATCTTTAGTGCCTTTGGGCCATTAAGAAGCATGAATGGGGGCGAGTCTCTGAAAAAAATGAATAGACCCAGAGCAGAAGAGCAGTAGTGTCTGCGAGGCTGAATGGTGACATTGAGGGGCCAGGTTTTCTGAACAGACCATGGACTAATTTGTTGTGTGGTTTGTTAATGGACTGAATTTGACACTGGACTAATATGGCTAATTCTTCCATTTAGTGTTAATGTTGGCACTAAATTTTCCCTGGTAATGAGTGATTTAGCGTAAGCAGGCATGCCAGGTTAAGATATAGTGCTAATATTTCATGCGAAACATCGAGCGAGGTCTGATGCTTTAATCGATAGATGAAAACGCAAGGTAAAAATTTCCAGAAAAGGCTTACAGGCTAAATAAGAGCAGTTAATGGGAGAAAATCAAGCCCACCTGATCCTTAGATTTGTTTAGAAACCAAGTGAAAAGGAGAGGAAAGGAATATGCATCTAATTCGTCATCAGCTTCCCTGGGGTATTTTGGAACTGTTGACAGCAGTGTGGAACTTTACCTCCCTGAGGCTAACAGAAATAGAGTTTTTTGTTTTTGTTTTTGTTTTTTTTTTTTTTTTTTTTTTTTTTTTTTTTTGTACTAGGGGCATTCTACTTCTGAACTAAACCATCAGCACTTCAAAAAAAATTTTTTTTTTTCATTTTGAAATAGCATCTTGCTAAGTTGCCAAGGCTGGCCTTGAACCTGCAATCCTCTTGTCTCAGCCTCACAAGTACTGGGATTACAGGTGTGCACCACCCTGCCTGGCCAATTTCAGAATTTTTGTACTGTGGAGAGATTTGCTTCAAGTCAGGTCGGATGGTTTCTGCCCTCAAGTTTGATAAAATCTGCCAATGTCTGTCAGTTTGTAGTTGGAATTTCCACAGACTGTGCTCTGGGGACTAGTGACAAATTCTTGGTGAGAGTTCTGTGTGACAATACTAGACAGAGAGGCTTTTGGAGAGGGGAATGGGGCATGCTGCAGCTGAGCTGTAGTTTTCTCACCCATTCCCCTCAGAAGGCCTGAGGGTTCTTTTCTAAAGTAGAATGGTACCTGCACTTATTTATTTATTCATTTATTCAACTTGGTACTGGGGATTGAACCCAGGGACATTCTACCTCTGAGCTACACCCCCAGCCCTATTTTATTTTTTTGTTTTTGAAACAGGGTCTTGCTAGGTTACTGAGAGTCTTGCTATGTTGCTGAGGCTGGCCTCCTCTCTGAGATCCTCCTGTCTCAGCCTCCCAAGAACAGATTACAGGAGTGTGCCACCACTCTCGGCTCAAATATCTTGTACTTTCACTTAAGGGAAGCCCTTTATTTTTAATTTATTTGTTTTTCAGAGACAAAGACAGAGGTTTTACTTAGGAAAAGCGGGGATACATGTTCAAGGGAGAGCGCAGGCCAGCTCCAGGATGTGAGAGGCCCTTGGGATCTTTGCAATCCTCTTCTTAGAGGGGACCTGGGGGTGAGTGGATCCTCAGGTAAGGGAAGCACTATGAAGCTTCTTTTTGGTACATCAGAATTGGCAGCATTAGCACCTGTGCACTTTAGGGCCATTATTAATAAGGGCTACTTAATAAGCACCATGATACCTTGACAATCAGTCTAATAACTGAGATGGCTACTAAGTGCCTGACAGGCAGGTAGTATGTCAGGTGTGGATACACTAGACGGAGGGATGAGTCATGTCCCAGGCAGAACAGAGCAGGATGGAGTGGAATAGTGTGAGATTTCATCATGCTATTCATAATGGTGCTGTTGAAGACTTATCAAGACACACACTACAGGGTACATTTATCTATATCCAGAAAATAGGAGGAAGAAGATAAAATCAGGATCAAAACCTCAAAATAGATAAGAGCCAGGTGTGGTGGCACATACCTGTAATCCCAATACTTGGGAGGCTGAGACTGGAGGAGCACAGGTTTGAGGCCAGCCTCAGCAACTTAGCGAGACCCGGCTCCTAAATAAACAATAAAGTAGGACTTGGGGTGTGAATCAGAGGTAGAATGCCTCTGGATTCAATCCTCAGTAACACACACACACACACACACACACACACACACACACACACACACGTCAGAAAAGACCTTATAGTTAGGATGCCAGAGAGAGTTTTGGAGGCCTGAAGACCATTTGACCTTGGTGACAGTGTAGCTCCCAAGTTCCCAGGAGTCTCTCTTTTCAAATATGTACCATTTGTGGATGTGGACGAGCAGCTGCTAATTCCATTTTCTATGAAAGTCTAGCACTGGGTGACAGGACATTCTCAGGACATAAGCTGCTCCCGAAGAGCCACATGCCTTTCACAAGGTGGTGCCAACAGCTGGAACCTGGGACAGTTACCAGTCCAGACCCTAGCTGGTCATTTAGCTTTTCTGAAAATGATTCTTTTAGGTGTGTGTGTGTGTGTGTGTGTGTGTGTGTGTGTGTGTGTAAGAGAGAAAGAGAGAGGGAGGGAAGGAGGGGGAGAGAGGGAGAGGGGTAGAGAGAAGGAGAGGGAGAGAGAGAGAGAGGGAGAGGGAGGGAGAGGGAAGAAGAGAGAGAGGAAGAGAGGGAGAGAGGGAGAAAGAGAATGAATTGTTTAGTAAAATGTGCATCTGAGTTCACAGATATGAGCTGACATTGTAAAAGAACACTAGTGAATGCAGACAACTCAGTTATGTACATGAACCTGTGGCTTTACAATTATCACAAACAAAAATACCCTTCTGTTCACTTTGAATCATTTAAAGTGAGGTAGAAGCCAGGTGTATGCCTGTAATCTCAGCACTTGGGAAGCTGAGATAGGAGAATCACAGGTTTGCGGCCAGCCCCATCTACTTAGTGAGGCCCTCCACAATTTAGTGAGACCCTGTTTCAAAATAAAGAATAAAGAATAGGACTGGGGTGTAGCTCGGAGGTAGAATTGCCCTTGATTTCAATCCCTAGTGCTGCAAAAAAAAAAAAAAAAAAGTGCTGGGTATGTAACTCAGAGGTAGAACACATCTGGGTTCAATCCTCAGTACCAAAAATAAGTAAAGCAAGGTAGAATTCCAAAGAGCAAGCTGTGATCTAGAACAAAGGAACCCCTAAAAATGAGTGACAGCTCTGAGAGCTAGAGATGACAAAAGGAATAGAACCTAGCTATTAAGGTTACCTGTGAGTAGGGCGTGGTGGTGCATGCCTGAAATCCCAGGAGGCTGAGACAGGAGGATCTCAGGTTCGTGGCCAGCCTCAGCAATGTAGTGAGACCCTCTGCAACTTAGTGAGACCCTGTTTCCAAATTTAAAAAAAAAAATGAAAAGGGGTAGGGTATAGCTCGGAGGTAGAATGCCCCTGGGTTCAATCCCAAGTACCACCCATACAAAAAGTTGACCTGCCCCAGGGGTTGGGACATCTTTTTTTCATGGTGTCCTTCCTCTCCACATGTCTGTTGTGTGGATTTGCATTTCTCTGCGTGTCTTGGTGTCTGTGTATCATCGTCTGTGTGTGTCCGTCTGTCTCTGCTTCTGTCCAGCTGTAGGTGGGTGGGTCTGTCTTTCTGCTTGTGGATCTGTGCCTGTCTGTGGCTCTGTCTCTCTCACTCTCTGGAGATGAGTTGCCCCAGGAAAGCTTGCCAGGCAGAGCAAGCTGGGCCCTTTCCATGTCACATCTGGTTTCTGACTAGTTGCAAAAGGCGACACCAGACAAAAAAAACAGGTGTGCGTCAAAGCCCCCAAAAGGGAACTGGCTTCCTCGTGGTCATATGCCACCTGTCACAGGGAGGGGGAAAACATAGCTGGGAGTTTTGGAATCATGTTTAATCGGGGGCTTACAGCCTGCACCCCACCTGTTTCCTGGACAAACCACCCACGCACTTCTCATTTTTGCACTGTGTTTGTCCTCGCCCATCTCCATGGGGCATTCTCAGAATTCTGAATGCTTCGCCCTTGGCGTTCTCTTGTGCACAATACATCCCTTCTGAGGGAGGTTATTGAAGCTCCTGTTGATTTTCATGTTCATGTTCAATGTGGCAAAGGAGAGGAAATGACGGAGCACGGGAGTGGGGGACTGGGAGGCTTGGGGAAATAGCCCTTATAAATAAGTCTAGATTTTCTCCTTAAATTAAAAAAAACTGGCCTCAGCTAGTTTGAGCCATGTTTACTGATTGTTAACTTTCCTTTGACCTTCTCCATCCATTTCCTTTTCTCCTTGATTCGGCTTTGAGGGTCTGTAACCTTCTCAAAGCTGTCAGAGGTGACTATTAATTCTGTTTCTTTTTATTAAAAAAAAAAAATTTAAGCTGAGGGTAGTGGCGCACACTTGTAATCCCAGTACGTGGGAGGCTGAGACTGGAGAATCTGGGTTCTCGGCCAGTCTCAGCTACTTAGTGAGGCACCCTGCAACTTAGTGAGACCCTGTTTCAAAATAAAGAATAAAAAATAGGGCTGGGGGTGTAGCTCCAAGATAGAATGCCCTGGATTCCATCCCCAGTACCACCAAAAAAACAAACAAACAAAAAATTTTTAAATGTTTTTCTGGTACTTGAGATTGAATTCAGTTCTACCTCTGAGCTATAATCCCAACCCTGTTATTTTATTTTGAAATAAGGAAGGTATCTCTAAGTTGCTGAGGGCCTCTCTAAATTACTGAGTGTGGCCTCAAACTTGCAATCCTGTCTCAGCCTCTCAGTACTGGATTACAGTTGTGTGTCATCATGAGATTCTTCTTCAAGTATTGGAGCACATTTTTCCTTACAGCACTCCCAGAAAATGAAGGGACTCTCTTTTTTTTTTTTTTGGTACTGGGGATTGAACTCAGGGGCGTTCTACCTCCGAGCTATATCCCCAGCCCTATTTTTTATTCTTTATTTTGAAACTGGGTCTCACTAAGTTGGGGAGTGCCTCACTAGGTAGCTGAGGCTGGCCGCGAACCTGAATCCTCCAGTCTCAGCCTCCCGAATGCTGGGATTACAAGCGTGCGCCACCACGCCCAGCTAAGGGACTCTCTTATTGTCAGTAATAACCTAAGCCCTTAAAACAGTCAGATGGGAGTGGTGGTACACACCTATATATAATAACAGTACTTGGGAGGTGGAAACAGGAGGATTACAGATTCAAAGCCAGCTTCAGCATTTTAGCAAGGCTCCTAGCAACTTAGTGAGATCCTCTTTACACACACACACACACATCAGTCTGGAGGGTGTAGCTCGGAGGTGGAATGCCCCTGAGTTCAACCCCTAGCACCACAAAAATGAAAATAAAAAAGACATCATCATTGACAATAAAGAAGTTTCCTACATTTGACATGAGTTAATATCTAGAACTTATAAGGGATTCCAAAAACTCACCAGAAAAAAAAGCAATAAACCTGAATAGACATTTCTCACCAAAAAAAAAAAAAAAAAAAAAAAAAAAAAAAAAAGCTCACTGTCACTAATCATCAGAGAAATGTAAATAAATAGAAACCAACATTGAGATATCATCTCACTCTGCTAAAAATGGCTATTATAAGGAAGACAAAAGATAACAAGAGTTGCTAGAGAGAGGTGAGCCCTTGTATGCTATTGGTAGGAATGTAAATGCAGCCATTCCGGAAAGCAGTATAGAGGTTCCTGAAAAAAAAAAAAAAAGTAAATAGAAATACTGGCAGGGGATGTAGCTCAGTGGTAGAGCACTTGCTTAGCATGTCCAAGCCCCTGGGTTCCATCACCAGAACAGCTAAAAGAAAAAAGAACTATTAGCTGGGTGTGGTGATGCATGCCTGTAATCTTGGTACTTGCGAGGCTGAGACAAGAGGTTCACAGGTTTGAGGCCAGCCTCAGCAACTTAGTGAGCCCCCCCCAACTTAGTGAGACCCTATTTCAAAATTAAAAAAAAATAAAATAAAATAGGGCTGGGGTTGTAGCTCAGAATTAGAGTACCCCTGGCTTCCATCCCCTGTAACAACAACAAAAAGTACCACATGATTCAATAATTCCCCTCTTGGCCATATATCCAAAGGAAATATTTCAAAGAAATATCTGCACCCACATATTTACTTCAGCACTATTTAGAATAGCCAAGAAGTGGAAAAAACCTAAGTGCCCATTGTCTGATGCATAGAAAAAGAAAATCTGGTACTTACACACAATAGAATACTATTCTGTGAAAAAAGGGATGCAGTCTGTCAACTATGACAATATAGACAGAACTGGAGATCATTATGTTAAGTGAAATAAACCAGGTACAGAAAGAACAGTCATGATCTTAGTTGTATGTGAAATATAAAAAAGCTGAACTCAGCCGGGTGCGGTGGAGCACGCTTGTAATCCCAGTATTTGGGAGGCTGAGACAGGAGGATCGCAGGTTTGAGGACAGCCTCAGCAAGTACTGAGACTCTCATCAACCTAATGAGACTCTGTTTCGAAAAATAAAATAGTTCTGGGGATGTAACTGGGAGGTAGAATGCCTCTGAGTTCAATTCCCAGTAACAAACAAACAAACAAACAAAAGTTGATCTCATGGAAGTTAAGAGGAGATTGGTGAGCCGGGTGTGGTGGCGCACGCTTGTAATCCCAGCATTTGGGAGGCTGAGACCAGAGGATCCGGGTTCGCGGCCAGCCTCAGCTACCTAGTGAGGCACTCTGCAACTTAGTGAGACCCTGTTTCAAAATAAAGAATAAAAAATAGGGCTGGGGGTATAGCTCGGAGGTAGAATGCCCTTGAGCTCAATCCCCAGTACCGCAAAAAAAAAAAAAAAAAAAGGAGATTGGTGGTTACCAGAGGCATCAAAAGTAAAGGAAAGGAAGGTTGGGAAAAATTGACCACTGGGTACTAAGTTACAGTTATACAGGAATAAGAGGTTCTAGTGTGGTATTACTGCACAGTGGGGTGACTATAGATAGTGACTTCGTATGTGTTAAAAAGTTAGAAGCCAGGCACGGTGGCACACACCTGCAATCCCAGTACTTGGGAGGCTGAGACAGAAGGATCACATGTTCAAGGCCAGACTCAGCAACTTAGTGAGTTCAAAATAAAAGTTAAGATAGCAGTCTGGGAGTATAGCTCAGAGGTAGAGAATGCCCCTGGGTTCAACCCCTAGTACCACAAGAAAAAAGATCTAGAAGAAAAGATTTTGTATGTTTTTGCCATATAGAAGTGATAAATGAGGAGCCAGATGTTTAACCCAATTACATAATATATACCTGTATTGAGACATCACATGGATCTCCAGTAATATGTACAACTTTTGTGTATTTACGTATCAGTTTAAAAAGAAAGAAAACAAGTATTTTTTTCTGGTTGTTTTCCTCCTCCACTTTAACCAATGTTATGAATTCCTTAATTTTTCTATCACTGATACAGATATGTTCTTTATTAAGTAATGTACATATTTGAAATTTGCAAAATGAAGATAAGAAATGGAAATGAAATGAAAATGAATAATATGTCATTCAACCTCCTACAGATAACCACGGTTCAGAATTCACTTTCTAGACAGTGGTTTGTCTTAAGTATGGATGTGTATTTGTTATTTTCCTACAAAAACAGGATCATACTATAGGTGGTATTTTGTAACATATTTTTGTGTGTGTGTGTGGTACTGCTGATTGAACCCGGGGCATTCTATTGCCAAGCTATAACCCCAGTCCTTTTTATTTTGAAACAGGGTCTCCCTAGGTCGCCGAGAGTCTCGCTAAATTGCTGAGGCTGTCGTTGAACCTGTGACCCTCCTGTCTTAGTCTCCCATGTACTGGGATTACAGGCATGTGCAACCACACCCAGCTGTAACCCAATTTTTAAACATTTTATTTGTGGTAAAATATACATAAAATTGTAGCTAATTTTGAAATTTAGCATAATGTCACTTCATTCTCTACAATCTTGGTGATGTTTGCAAGCTTTTGAAAGTTGCAGAGCCTGAAGAACTAGAAGTAGAGCCACCCACTGAGGCGGGAGTGGGGAGCTCAGGCTTCCTGGTGCCATTGCTGCAGTCTTTGGGTTCACAGGGATCCTGGTCACCCACTGCAGTGGGCTTCGCACACAGACCTGCCTCAGGGTGCCCCGATTGTTAATATCTTAGATCGCTCTAAATTTCGTGTGTGTGTGTGTGTGTGTGTGTGTGTGTGTGTGTGTGTTACAAGGCATTGAACCTAGGGGTATTCTACCACTCAACTACACCCCAGCTCTAGCTCTATTTTATTTTATTTTTTAAATTTCGAAACAAGGTCTAGGTGATATTTTGTATCGCTTTTTTTTTTTTTTTTTTTTTTTTTTTGTACTGGGGATTGAACCTGGGGGTATTCTACCACTGAGCTATGCCTCCAGTCCTTTTTATCTTGAAACATGTTCTTGCTAGGTTACTGAGTCTTGCTAAATTGCTGGGGCCAGTTACTGTGTGCTGGCCTTGAACTTGTGATCCTCCTGTCTCAGCCTCCCAAGTACTGGGAATCCAGGCCTGAGCCACCACTCCTAGCTTTTTTTTTTTTTTTTAATTTTGAAACAGGGTCTTGCTAATTTGCTGAGGCTAGCTTCAAACTTGTGATTCTCCTGTTTTAGCATGTACACCCATACCTGGCTAGCTTCCTCTAATTTTCTCATGAAGAAGAAACTGTAAGCTGGGCATGATGGTGCATGCCTGTAATCCCAGTGCTCAGTAATTCAGAGAGACCCTGTTTCAAAAGGGCTGAGGGTTATAGCTCAAGTGTAGAAATCCCTGGGTTCAATCCCCAGTTCTGCAATTACCTCCCTAGATAAATGCCCTTAAGAAGAGCCACTAGATTTAGAATGGAATGTTCTTGTCTGTCCGTCTGTCCGTCCTTGTGTCTGTCTGTCTCTCCTCCCCCCTTCCTTCCCTCCCTCCCTCTTCTCTACTCCATTCTCTCTGTCTCCCTCTCTTCTTTATAATCCATATTGCAGACTGGTTTTTCCCAAAGTGTGCCACAGACTCTCAGTAACATCCCTTACTCCCTGGGTAAAATCAGATGTTTATGAATCCCAGGATCAGAACCCTGGACTGTTACACTGTGTGTGTGTACAGTTTCTTTATTTTCTCCTCTTCTTCCTCCCCCCTCCTTCTCTTCTTCTCTCCCCCATGTTCCTCCATTTGCAATACTGGGAATTGAACCCAGGACTTCGTCTTGCTAGGCAAGTGTTCTACCACAGAGTTCTCCTCTCCCTCCCTCTCCCTTCCTTCCTCCCCATTCCTTTTGTGATACCTGGGCTTGAACCCAGGACTTCAAACTTGCTAGGCAAGTGCTGTACCACAGAGCTCCACCTCCAGGCCCTGCACATGTAAGTGATATTTTCAAGAGTGGACTGAGACGGGCATGGTGGTGCACACTTGTAATCCCAGCATTTGGGAGGCTGAGACTGGAGGAGCCGGGTTCCTGTCCAGACTTAGCTGCTTAGTGAGACCCTGTTTCAAAATAAAGAATAAAAAAATAGGGCTGGAGCTGTAGCTCGGAGGTAGAATGCCCCCAGGTTCCATCCCCAATACTGAAAAAAAAAAATAGAGTGGGCTGATGACCCCAAAGAAGAGCAGGGTTGTGGGCTGAAATTTTCAAAATTCAACAGAAGTATGTGAAAAGAATAAAAGTCTGGACTTTGTGGTTTTAGGATTATTTGATATTAGATGGCTTATTTGCCATTTAAGAAAGCACCATGATATTGATTAGACAGAAAATCCAGAGTTAAAACCAATGACTCCCTTAAGCTTGGAGATTTTTCTAGGGGTTTTATCTATTGTTATTACTCTACAACTCAAACTGGAATGTGAGAGTGCAGCCTTGTGGCTATTACAACCATACAATATATTCAACACTTTCTACTTGAGTCAGGCATGATGGGGCATGCCTGTAATCCCAGTGCTTGGCAGACTGAGACAGAAGGATTGCAGGTTCAAGGCCAGCCTCAACAATTTAGTGAGACACTCAGCAACTTAGCAAGACCCTGTTTCAAAACAAAACATAAAAAATGGCTGAGGGTGTAGCTCAGGTAGAATGCCCCCGGGTTCAGTCCCTAGTACCACAAAAACATCTTCTACTTGAGAAAAACCTGAAGTGTCCTGTGCATTTTGGAAACATCGTATCATGAGTAAAGTCAGCCTTACACAGGTCACCATGACTTTGGGTGTCTGTGCCTAGAACATAGTTAAGACATTTTTCTAGCCACGTGTGGTGGCACGCACCTGTAATCCCAGTACTTGGGAGGCTGAGACAGGAGGATTGCCATTTCAAAGCCAGCCTCAACAATTTAGCGAGGACCTCCATAACTTAGTGAGACTCTGTTTCAAAATAAAAACTAAAATAGGACTGGGAGTGAAGCTTAGAGGTAGAATGCCCCCTGGGTTCAGCCCCAAATACCACACACACATACACACAAAAGACATTTTTTTCTTTTGGTTGTGATGCTAAATGAACATTAATATTGCTTTGAAAAGGACCCAAACAGGCAATGGCTATTTGTGATGAAAATGAATTACAATGCAGCTTTACAATAATATTATTCAATGTAATTTTTTTTGCCATGCTGGGACTTACTCATAATAACTTTTTTTGTGTGTGTGGTGCTGGGGATTAAACCCAGAGTGTTCTACCTCTAGCTATCCCTCTAGCTCTTTTTATTTTTTTCTTCTCTTTTTTCTTTTCTTATGGTACTGGGGATTGAACCTAGAGGCATTCTACCTCCAAGCTATATTCCTAAGCCTATTTTTATTTTTATTTTGAAGCAAGGTCTCACTAGGTTGATGAGAGCCTCCCTACTTGCTGAGGCTGCCTCGAATCTGCAATCCTCCTGTCTCAGCCTCCCAAGTACTGGGATTATAGGCATGCGCCACCATGCCCGAATTTTTTTCCCCCCAAACAGGATCTCACTAAGTTACTGAGGGTCTCACTAAGTTGCCAAGGCTGGCCTCAAACCTGAAATCCTTCTATCTCAGCCTGCCAAGTACTGGGATTACAGGTGTGTACCATCACACCCAGCTAAACATAATCTTATAAAGTGAAAACCTCTTTTCAGTTAGTAGGAAGTTTCTCTATTTCCATAAAGGAAATTTTACGTGGGGTAAGAAGAACAAGAATCATATTCATTAGTGTATATATATATATATATATATATATATATATATATATATATATATATATATTATATATAATACACACACACACACACACATAAGTGCTGTGTGCTTGGACCGACAGGAACACAAGACAGAAAAGGTCATGTTCTCTGCCTTTCAACCTGTTTGCCTCCAATAGCCATATCTAGGATTTTGTAGATGTAGGAAATATTGAAAATAATGAATCTGTTCTCATACATTGACTCATCAATCAGACCATGGGCTCACTGGTCAAACAATGTAGAAGTGGGGATCAATGTGGAAGACGTTGACTCCATTTTAATCTTTCTCTTATGAACATCTCTTTTATGTTGTAAACTATATCTTCCAAACATAGACACCACCCATAAGTGTTTTGTATGTTTCTTTTCCTTCAAGAAGAATGGACTTCTTTGCCCATGTTATCTAAGCTCTCTAGTAGGTGCCAGCTAACATCGTTTGGTGTGCCCAGGGATACCCCTGATTGCTGTGGGGCAGAGTGGTGACATTAGGTGGATTCTAGCTTCACTCTAAGTGGACAACATGCTTTGAATTTGAATTTTCCATTTCTAATCTGGGGTGTGAATTGTACAGTAGTGCTACTAATTTTGGTCAAACCCCAGATGTTGCTGCGTACTTTTTTCCCCTCGAACCTGTCATGGAGACTTGAAATCCTTCAGAGGTATTTAATCTTTTGGAAGCACGCTCTTATAGCTGAGCCAGGGTGGTTATACCTGATCTGTGTAAAGGATAGAGAGTGAGACAAGACACCCGAGGAAGGGAATAAATTGTGAGATTCAGTTCCTCCCTGTTTTCGGTTGGGTAGAAATCCCATCCATTGCAGCTGGTGTGTGTGTTTTGTGTGTCTGCGCATTGTGTGTTCTATCGCAGTCGATTGGAAAATTGATACCAATGCGATGCTTGATTATCGACACGTTTCTACGCGTGACCTCAAACCACACTGTGTTTCCCTTTGTCAGACTCCCCAGTGTGCTCTGGGTCAGAGCAAATGAACTTCCAAGCTCAAAAATCAAGCCACTCCACCTCTGCCTGAATTACAGCACAGCTACTGGTGTGGGGGCAGGGAGAGGACGATCAGGAAAGGACCAGGGGCGGACCAGGGGCTCTGAGCACTTGTTCTCTCTCAGCTGGTTAATTATGGCAGCTCCCCAGCATGTGTGAAGCAGAACCGAGAACAACATCAATAGTGATTCTTCTCCCTCCTTATTCCTCTTCACCTGCCATTTACTGTGAGCATCCCAGGGAGGAGAGATTAGCAGAGGCTGACTTAAAAAAAAAATCCACTCCCAGAGGCCTGCTGTGTCTGCCTTTCTGATGCTGTGTAGGGAAGGTGGGGCCGGGCTGGCATCAAACTTTTAGATCTATTTTTAAGCTTTAAGGACGAATTTTATAAATATGAGCTGGTGCTACTGCTTTTGAAAAAAATAAAAAACCCATTCTACTCTAAAAATAGTTTGCTGGGGAAAAGTTTGTGAATTGTTTATTAAGGAGAGACTCAGAAATTCAGCTGCTGAGCGCGTTTCCTTATAAATAAAAGGAAAAATCACCTCTCAGCTACTGTCTGAAAGCAGATGCGGCTCTTTGGGAAAGAGATACAGTTTCAGAGATTTGAATGCTAATGGCAGAATGTGGAAGAGAATGTGGAGTTTTTCCTTTTGGTCTGTTCTTTTTAGACCCTCCAAATCCTACTCATTTCTTTCTTTCTTTTTTTTGCCGTACTAGGGATGGAACCTTGGGGGCATTCTACCTCCGAGCTACACCCCCAGTCCTATTTTTTATTCTTTATTTTGAAACAGGGTCTCACTAAGTTGCAGAGGGCCTCACTAGGTAGCTGAGGCTGGCCGCGAACCCAGATCCTCCGGTCTCAGCCTCCCGAATGCTGGGATTACAAGCTTGCACCACCATGCCCGGCTCCTACTCATTTCTTAAGACCAAACGGGTATGTCTTCCCTTTCGAAAGGCATCCCTGATTTCTCTCAGGCAGAATGCATGGATCCTGCTTCTGTTCTTACCAGTACCCTTAGTCACACCTGTTACTCGCCCATAACACTCTGTATTATGCTATGATAATTATTAACACTTACCATATGCCACACACTGTGCTAAGCTCATTCATGTATTATTTTATTTTGTTGACATCTCCCTTTGAGTTAGATACTACCATTATTCTCATATTTTAATTTTAATTTTGGGGGGTACTAGAAATTGAACCCAGGGGAATTCTGCCTCTTAGCTACACTACCTTAGCCCTTTTTATTTTTTTATTTTGAAAAAGGGCCTCACTAAGTTGCTGAGGCTGGCCTCAAACCTGCGATCCTCCTATCTCAGCCTCCCAAGTAATGGGATGGCAGGTGCGTACCACCATGCCCAGCTCCTATTTTTCTTTTTTTCCATTTTATTATTTATTTATTTTTATTATTTTAATTGGTACATTGCAATCATACATCTTTGTGAGGTACAAGCTGGTGGAGGCATACATGCACACATCTCTCATTTAACCCTTTTCCAATTCCTGCCCCATTTCTTCCTCCTCCCTCCTTCTCATGTTCAGTTTAGTGATTGACTTTGATATGTTTGTGAAAGTACATCATGTGCATTAGGGTATTTCCCTCTCCCCCCCATCACCTTCAGTTAAGTCACCTTCTTTGCTCATCTAAGGTTTCTCCTTCTTCGTCTAGAGTCCCTCTTATGACCCACTTTCTCCCAAGCTTCTGCATATTAGGGAGAGCATCTGATTTTTTACTTTTTGTGACTGACTAATCTCACTTAACATAATGTTTTCCAGTTCCAGCCATTTCCCTGCAAATGCCATAATTTTGTTCTTCGTTATGGCTGAGTAAAATTCCATTGTGTACATATCGCATAGTCTTATAATCCATTCATCTGTCGATGGACATCTTGGCTGGTTCCACAGTTTGGCAATTGTGATTTATGTGGCTATAAACATAGATACACATGCATTAGTCTGATAGTTTGGTTTGTATTCTTTTGGGTAGATACCCAGAAGTGGTATTGCTGTTTTTTTTTTTTTTTTTTTAATTTTGAAATAGGGTCTCACTAAGTTGCTGAGGGCCTTGCTAAGTTTCTGAGGCTGGCCTCCAACCTGTGATCCTCTTGTCTCAGCCTCCCAGGTACTGGTATTACAGGCATGTACCACCATGCCAGGTTGAGCATGTGTACCTTTAAAATTATTATTAACTCTTTAAGTGGTATGTGTGTGTATTGGGTTTCATAGCTCATGTAGTGGCAGAAGACTTATATGTATCTAGCAGTCCTTTGTCCCTTCTCCCCATGTCTGGTCTTACTTCTAGGAGACAATCTCTCTGGTTCTAGCTATTGCTTCTAGGACTTGTTTCTAGTACTTGGGAATAATATTCATGTGCTGCTATCTCTTGGTTTGCTGACTCTAAACATTATCTGTCAACTGCTGTGGTAGCTGAAGGTTTTAACTCGCTTTCCCTCCCTCCCCCAATCCTTTCTGTATGCACCTATTTTAGGTTTGGGCTTAATCGATACTTAACATTTGCATTAATGTACAAAGTCGATATTGAGAACTGAAGCAAGAATATAAATCTCCTCGTATAATGTTTCTCTTTCTTGTTTTTTTTGTTTGTTTGTTTTTTTGCGGTACTGGGGATTGAACCCAGGTGCATTCTACCTCTGAGCTATACCCCCAGTCCTATTTTTTATTCTTTATTTTTGAAAAAGGTTCTCGCTAAGTTGCAGAGTGCCTCACTAGGTAGCTGAGGCTGGCCGCGAACCTGGATCCTCCAGTCTCAGCCTCCCAAATGCTGGGATTACAAGCGTGTGCCACCACGCCTGGCCTCTTTCTTATTTATTGACAACTAAATCTTCTCACACCTTGAACTAAACAGCTCCATAAAATGCCTTTTAATACAAAATCTCACCAGGTGGTGCATGCCTGTAATCTCAGTACTTGGGAGGCTGAGACAGGAGGATTGCAGGTTTGAGGCCAGTCTCAGCAACTCAGTGAGACCTTCAGCAACTTAGTGAGAATCTCTTTCAACAAAAGGGGAGGTCTGAGGATATTGCTCAAGAGGTAGAATGCTCCTGGGTTCAACCTTCAGTACAATAAAAAGAAAAAAAAGCCTGAAATCTCTCTCCCTTCCTCCCCTTTCCTCAGAAGAATACCAGAGGCTTCCCAGAACCTTCCAATCCTGCTCCACTCAGAAATGGTTGCTCTTGAAGGTGCTGCCTGGCTGTTAGCCAGAACCTTGTCAGCGCCTCTCATATTGACTATGCAGGGTCCTAGGTCCTGTCCTGGTCCTTCTCTTTCTTGCTTTACTTACTTGATTTAGTGGAATCCCCGCCCCGACCTTCTGAGAGAGGGTGCATGGAAGTAAATCTTTTGAGACTTCTGCAAGACCAATCACACTTGGCGTTGTACACTAGAAAGTTTCACCCTTTCGATACTCAGCCGCCTTCTGCAGCTGGCTGTGTCTTTTGGCACGCGAGTCGCCTCCTGCCTGTGGAGCCTGTGCATCCTGGGTCCCAGAGGCCGTGCCTGCATTCGCAAGTTTTCCTGCGGTCTTTAAAGGATCTTAACCTCCCATTTTACAACTAAGGAGGCTGAGACACAGAAGTTCCACCCTCAGTATCAGAGCTAGAAGTTAAAGAGTCAGCTCCCTGTGCCTGGCTGCCACCGTTCCAAATCCAGCTGCTCCTTACTGGAGGGAGAAGTCACAGCAGCAGACCCGGGGATAAGTGCCAACTGCGCAGCCATGGCTGCAGGGCGAGTCTAATTCTCGGGGCCTGCTTGTATCTGGTTCCCGACGATTTCAGCTCCAGTTAGCCCTCCTTCCCTAGAAGAATCTGTGTGTGTGTGTGTGTGTGTGTGTGTGTGTGTGTGTGTGTGTGTGTGTGTGTGTTACTGGGGATTGAACCCAGAGGCACTCTACCTCCAAGCCACACCCCCAGCCCTTTTTTATGATTTTATTTTTGAAACAGGGTCTTGCTACGTTGCTTAGGCTGGCCTCCAACCTGCAATTCTGTCTCAGCCTCATGAGTTCTGGGGTTATGTGCCACTATGCCTAGCTAGAATCTTCCAGTCTTTTCTCTCTCTCTCTCTCTCTCTCTCTCTCTCTCTCTCTTTCTCTCTCTCTCTCTCTCTCTCTCTCTCTCTCTCTCTCTCTCTCTCTCTCTGTGTGTGTGTGTGTGTGTGTGTGGGCAGGGGTAGGGGCGATTGAATCCAGGAGCATACTACTTCTGAGGTACAGCCCCATCCCTATTTTATTTTTATTTTGAAACAGGTTCTCACTAGGTTGATGAAAATCTAACTACTTGCTGAGGCTATCCTTGAACCTCCTGTTTCAGCCTCCCAAGTTCTGGGATTATAGGATTGTGCTACTGTGCCCAGCTAGAATCTTCCAGTCTTATTGACTGTGTGCACGTGTGTGTGTGTGTGTGTGTGTGTGTGTGTGTGTGTGTGTGTACGCAGGTGAGACAGAGAGAGACATTAATTATTGTTAATGCTCCAAGCTTCTTGTAATAATTAAAATGTTCTGCCTATCATTCACATAAACTCAGTCTGATTTTTTTTATTGCTACAGTTATTTGCTTTCAAGCAACATAAGATCCCCCCCTCATTCCTTCTGTGATGAGAAATGCCTCATTACTTAGGAGTTTGCTGCTGATTATACAGTTTAGCATTTGATCTTTTTGTTAACTGCAGTCAGGTGACCACTCACAGGGTAATGAGATTAACCTGCCCCTCCTCCCCCCTCGTGAAACAATGTAAAATCCAGTATTCTGTTGGCACACGCTTTCCTTAGATTAATGATCTTGGAGTTGCTGGGTGGAAATTTGCATAGCTCCCCACAGCTCGGAGAAATGTGAATGCCTAGCTGTCTAAAAGCCTTCGTCAGGAAATGAGCATGGAATGGCATTGTTTTGTCACGGGTTTGGGATCATTTCTTCTTGACCATCGAATTATCCTGGATGGAAATGTTTGTCAACATTCTTGCAGTGACCAGTAAACAGGTGCTTTTTTTGTTGGGAGCAATTCAAGAATTTCTTGACTGAGTGGGGTGGCTTTCAAATCGTAAGCCCTCACCGATCACTGCTGGGAGTGTATGCCGTAGTCAATGTTCTGTCTCTCCTCTTTGAAATGACGGTTTATGGAGCAAGAGAAGAGCAGTCTCGGGGGTGGGGGGCATGCAGACTGCAGGGGCAAACTTGATCGCAGGACTGCGGGAGCCAGCCTCACCACTTGACTCTGTGCCTATCTCCCTTGTGACCCGCTTTCCCTATTTGTCAAATTGAGATAACTCATGGCACTGCCCTGTCTGTCTCGGTCTCTGTCTCTCTCTTTGGTACTGAGAATTGAACCCAGGGGTATTCTACCTCTGAGCTATACCTTCAGCCCCTTTTTTATTTTGTTTTGAAACAGGATCTCTCTAGGTGGCTGAGGTTCTCACTGAGTTGCTGAGGCTGGCCTTGAACCTGCGATCCTCCTGTCTCAGCCTCCCCGGTACTGGGATTACAGGCATGCATCCCTGTGCCTGGCTAATGACTCCTGTCTCTTAGTATAGTTGTTAAATGTTATTGTATGCAAGCCTTTAGAATAGTACCTTGCTCATAGTATACTCTTAATAATTGTAAGCAAATTCTGTAGTTTTAGAAGACCTAGGAAAATGAAGACTATATTTAGTTTCTTTTTGTGTTTAAAACATCCTAAAGCATTTATTTTTCTCATTCGATTACTAGTCCTAGAAGTAATTGTGACTGCAGAAATGAACATTGAAGCCAGGCGTGGTGGCGCACGCCTGTAATCCCAGCACTTGAGAGGCTGAGACAGGGAAGGAGGATCATAGTTGTTTTTTTTTTTTTTTTTTTTTTTTTTTTGCAGTACTGGGAATTGAACTCAGGGGCATTCTACCTCCGAGCTATACCCCCAGCCCTATTTATTTTTTATTCTTTATTTTAAAACCGGGTCTCACTAAGTTGCGGAGTGCCTCCCTAGGTAGCTGAGGCTGGCTGTGAACCCGAATCCTCCCGTCTCAAGCGTATGCCAGCACGCCCAGCAGGATCATAGTTTTGGGGCCAGTCTTGGCAACGTGGTGAGGTTCTCAGCAACTTAGCGAAAGACTCTGTTTCCAAATAAAAAAATAAAAGTGCTAGGGGTGTAGCTCGGAGATCAAATGTCCCTGGGCTCAACCCCCAGTACCACCAAAAAGAAAATGAACATTGAGTTAGCTGCACACACTGCTTTCATGTAAATCCAGCACAGAAGAGGTACTCAAGCATCTGTTAAAAGCATGCAAAGCCTAACGATAACAGCTAACATTCATGGAGTGCCTGGGGATGAAAGATAAGTGAGACCCATTCCTTATTTCCTGTGGCATGTAGAGAGTGCCCAAGGGGCTGACTTCAGCACCCATATTTGTAAGAAGGGATTAGAGCACTGAGACAGGGAGTCCACCAAAGGGCCAGGGAACATTGTCTTTCATCATCAAAGCTGTAAAAACACAGTGACAATGGCTTTGGACCCTGGCTACCACTTCCTTTTCCTTTTTTTCCTCCAAGAACAAACTTTTTTTTGGCAGTACTGGATATTGAATCCAGGGACATTCTACCTCTGAGCTACACTCCCAGCCCTATTTTATTCTTTTATTTTGAAACAGGATCTCATTAAATTGCAGAGGGCCTAAATTGCTAAGGCTGTCCTTGAACCTGTGATCTTCCTGTCTCAGCCTCCCAGGTACAAGCGTGCGCCACCACGCCCAGCTAAGAGCAAGCATTTTTACCTGGCATGTGTCCCAATAGTTCCTATGTTTGGGGTACAGTTTCAAGGAGTAGGCATCATGTTATAAGAAATATTTAATTTCTTTCTTTTTTTTTTTTTTTTTTTTGCAGTGCTAGGGATTGAACCCAGTGCCATTCTGCCTCCGACACCCCAGCCCTATTTTTTATTCTTTTATTTTGAAACAGGGTCTTGCTAAATTGCGGAGGGCCTCACTAAGTAGCTGAAACTGGCCTCAAACCTGGATCCTCGGATTTCAGCCTCCCAAGTACTGGGATTACAAACGTGCACCACCACGCCCGGCTAGAAATATTTAAATTTTTTTACAGATGAGCCTTTAATGGGGAAAGTGCCCATCCCTTGGGGAGCTCAATTTGAGGTTGTGTGATTGATTAGTCTTTTGGAGCATAATTAACCAACCCCAAACCATTTAGCATGGTGGGTGTGTGATGGGGTGTGGACTGTACCCCAAAAATAAAATAATAATCCAGGTTCTTTGATATTGTGAAAAAAAGAATTTTAACATATCATTCACAACATCTGGCAGGTTTAATTCTTCAGGAACAGGTCAGGGAGAGGAAAACTGGGGTGTAGGAACAAGACGGGGAGTGCAGAAAGCTTAGGGCATGTTCCCCAATCCCGGGCAGGAGTCCAAGAGAGAGAGAGAGACACGTGGATTCCCGGGGGTATAGGAGAGGGCGGGGTCCTTCCAGCCCCTCACTCTCAGTTTCCAAGATTTCATAGGTTGAGCTCCAGGTGAGATCTTGCTCCTCCTCTTTCCAGGTGTGCGGGATTTGACGGTACCTCCCAGGTGGGCTGGGCTGTAGTTTCTCTTGGGCCGAACCAAAATTTTCTTTTCAAGGGGTGGAAAACACTCTCCGGATTTTTTTAAAAAAGGCTAAAAACTATATTTCTATGAATTTTCCCGATACCTCTTTTCTACCTAACATTCACACTTCTAAGCTACCTCATCAGGTGTGGTTGTGCTCTGGGCACCAAAGCAAACTGGATGATGGAACTAAAATTCTAGATTCTTGAAATGCAAGTATATTGATTTAATATTGCTTCTTACGTGTATTGTATTTCCTTTATTGCCATGCCATTCATTATACTTGCATTTCAAGAATCTTGACTTTTATGACGTATGATTGGAAAAGCTAATTGATGGGGCCTGGTATGATCCTCCCCACAGCTTAGATTTCTTATCCCCCCCTGCTTGATGAAATATATGGACTGCAGAGCTTTCTGTAAAACTCTGCAGATGTTAGTACACCATGTCATCGCTGTGACCAAGGCATCAGGATCTTTCAAACTAGTAGTGGAAGTGATATAGCTAAACTCTTATTAGGGGGCAGTGTCATCTTCTTCCTTGTTTGCATAAAAGCAATAGTCAGTAATCAATAATGACGTGGAAATGGTTAGTATAATTCAGATATTTAATTTTTTTTTTTTGCGGGACTGGGGATTGAACTCAGGGGCATTCTACCTCCAAGCTAAACCCCCAGCCCTATTTTTTTTATTCTTTATTTTGAAACCGAGTCTCACTAAGTTGCGGAGTGCCTCACTAGGTAGCTGAGGCTGGCCGCGAACCCGGATCCTCGGGTTTCAGCCTCCCGAATGCTGGGATTACAAGCGTGCGCCACCACGCCCGGCTCAGATATTTAATTTTTAAGTTAAGAATTTAAATAGCTAATGTAAGCATATGATGTCAGTTAAAAGGGACAAAATACATGCTTTCCCTGTTCCCAAGAAACCCGGTTTCCCTCCGTGGAGACAGCCTCAGTTATCAGTTTGTTTTATATGGGTTCTATATTACACACTGAGGCATGCACACAAAGCCACTCAAATGCTATCATGTATTCCTATGCTTTTGCGTGTGTGTGTGGTACTGGGGATTGAACCCAGAGGCATTCTACCTCTGAGCTACATCCCCAAACGTATTTGATTTTTTTATCTTGAAACAGGATCATGTTAAGTTGCCAAGAGTCTCTCTAAGTTGCTGAGGCTGGTCTTGAATCTGTGATCTTCCTGTCTCAGCCTCCCAAGTCCTGGGATTACAGGCCTGCACCACTATGCCCAGCTATTCCTATGTGTTTTGACTTAGCAATATGTCTTGGTGATTGTCCTTAGTGGTACGTACAGACTGGCCTCATTCCTGGAGAGAATTGTGTGGTATAGATTTATGGTCACTCATAACCAGCTCTCTGCTGCCACATAGTTACATTCTTTCAGTCTTTTGCTAATTTAAGCAACACCATAAGGATTAATCTTGTACATATGCCTTTTTTGCACATTTGCAAGTATATTTTCAGTTTAAATTTCTAGAAGTGGAAATACTTAATCAAAAGGTGTAGGCTTTAAATATTTGATAGATAATTGCTGCACTGATTCCTACAAAGGTTGTACTGATATATACATAAAAAATAAGAATTATGATAGACTTCCAGGTGTGGTACATGCCTATAACCCCAGGACTTGGGAGGCTGAGACAGGAGGATTGCAGGTTCAAGGTTAGCTTCAGCAATGTAGTGAGACTCTCAGCAACCTAGCTAGATCCTGTTTCAAAACAAAAAAAAAGTTTAAAAAGGCTCAAGGTATAGCTTAGAGGTAGAATGCCCCTTGGTTCATTCCTCAGTACCACAAAAAAGTATGGTAGACTGATAAAGGAGGGTCACAAGTTTGAGATCCTCCGTTGACCCAGGCTGGACAACTTAGCTAGACCCTGTCTCAAAATAAAAAATA
>PVLC010001385.1:41540-93514 GCA_004027655.1 Graphiurus murinus
CCCCCCCCCCCCCCCCGCCCCCATATCTTTGAGCAAATGCTAGCTGTGTGCCAGCCACAGAGCTATGTGCTATGAAAACAGAGTTAGGATTCAAAGAAAGCCAGACTCTGGTGTGTGGACACATGTACATGGTATTGTCATACAGTAGGTAAATGCTTCAGTTCTAGGTATGAGAAAATTTAGCCAGAATGATACAGTGCCCTGAGTACCATCCCAGTACTGTTGAATGAATCCCACTGTTACTTGCATTTCTCTTACAAGTGTGGTTAAGCATCTTTTCGTCTGTTTAAGTCATTTGTGGTTTTTTTTTCCCTCTTTTTCTGTGAACTGCCCTTTACTATTTCTTGGGGGATTATTGATCTTTTGCTGATACTTTGGAGAAGCAGCTCTGTGTGTATCACAGGGAGCACGCCCTTGCGTTGTTGCCTTTTGATTTAGTCAATGCATTTTTTTTGCTTTTGTTTTTGCTATGCTACATTTATAGTGTTCTATAATTCATTAGCCATTTCTTTTGTGGCCTTTTGATTCTCTGCCCAAGTGTCAAATTGTCTTTCCCGCTCTGAGACTGGAAAAAAACATTCTTTGATGTTTTCTTCTACTGCTTTCAAGGTTTAATTTAACTTAATTTAAATACTTTGGTTCTGGGGATTGAACTCAGGGGCCTTCTACTTCCAGGCTACACCTCCAGGCCTATTTTATTTTATTTTGTTATTCTGAAACAGGGTCTCACTAAGTTGTGGAGGGTCTCACTAAGTTGCTGAGCCTGGCCTCAAAACTGCAATCCTTCTGTCTCAGCCTCCCAAGTACTGTGATTACAGGTGTGCACCTCCACAAAGGTTTGATTTTGAACGAATAAACTTATTTCAAATGCCTAGTATTCCTAGACAAATAAAGAAGTATTAGTGGTTTTTTAAAAATAAGACATTATGTGAATTTTCTTACTGTTAACAATTTCTTCCTAATACTTTAAAGCCATGCTTGCATCTTCTGAGGTGAGAAGCTAAGAGTGAGCCAGTGAATCTCAGTTGTATCTCTGTAGGGATGACATAGATCTGCATGCTTCGCAGCTTTGGACTTAACTGACTACCTCCCACTCCCACCTTGATCTGTAGATAGTCATCTTTCCTATGACACTCTACTTAACTGGCCATTCATTTGACAAATATTTATCAAGTGTCCTCTGATGCATTTCCAAACACCTGGTTGGAATTGACACCTTTTGATCCAGTAGTAATCATCGAGATGTTTAGCAGGGCGTTGGAAAACATAAAGGCAGGTAATTGTGTTGTACATCAGGAAGCAACATCATCTCTCTGTAACGAAGAGCAGCCCTTCCCATCTGTGTCCAGCATCTAACTCTCACTGCACTCTTGGTGACGTTCATCCATTCCCCCCATAGGTCAAGAGCTTCTTGTCCTCATTCTCATGTGCAGTTATTTTCCTGCCCGTGTTATCAGTGATCCTTGGGAGATAATACTGCAAGTGTATGGTGTTGCAAAAACGCAGCTCAAGATAGACATAAAAAGGTAGCAGTGTCCTGTTAAATATTGAAACTTTTTTCCTCATTAGCTTTGAGCTGAAAATGTCATTTGTATATTTATAATCATGTGCCAAAGCATTTTTTCTAAGTGGCAGCATATTTTGTAAATATGTGAAAGCCACTGTGGGCCTGAGACATGGACATGGCTTTGCTGTGTAATTTTTAGGGGAAATTATGAAATATTTCAAGCATATAACATATACCAGTATGCCCGCCATCCCGCTTTATCATTTACATTGTGTGTGTGTGTGTGTATGTGTGTGTGTGTGTGTGTGTGTGTGTGTGTGTGTGTTTCATTTCTAATTCCCTCCAATGAAGCTGGTGCATTTCATGGTTTGGTAGCATGGGCATATTTTTGGATAGTAATTGGATAGAGATATAATTTTTTTTTTTTTTTGCGGTACTGGGGATTGAACTCAGGGGCATTCTACCTCCGAGCTATACCCCCAGCCCTATTTTTTATTCTTTATTTTGAAACCAGGTCTCACTAAGTTGTGGAGGGCCTCACTAGGTAGCTGAGGCTGGCCGCGAACCCGGATCCTCCGGTCTCAGCCTCCCGAGAGATATAATTTTTAAGGAAAGAAAATCTTCCAGATGCAGCTGGAGCCTCCTTGCACTCTTCCGATTGCTCTCTGGGTCCTTGCTGCATCTCCCCAAGTTTTTGAGACAGGCCAGGCTTTTGTGAAGGGAGCCACAGGCACTGCAGGGGACCTGCTCCTCAAACTTGCCTTTTGTGTGGCAGGGAGAAGATATGCATGTGGGAGAGCGATGTGCCATTTCTAGGGTTCTACATCCATTCAAAACACTCTTGATCAGTAGATTTGGTATAAGGGTTTTTTTTTTTTTTTTCAGTGATTTTCTTTTATCTTCAGCCAGTGATAATTTTGCAAAATGGTTTTCCAAGGGCCACAGCTGCAATCCTATAGCCACTTCTGGTTCAAGGGGAAACTTTTTTTTTTTTGCCAGATATGCCTGTAATGCCCAGTGCTTGGGAGGCTGAGACAGGAGGATCGCAGATTCGAGGCTGGCCTTAGCAATATGGCAAGGCTCTAGCAACTTAGTGAGACCCTGTTTCAAAATAAAAAAATATATAAAATAAAAAGGACTGGGAATGTAGCTTGGAAGTAGAATGCTCCTGGGTTCAAGAGCTTCTTGTCTTCATTCTCACGTGCTGTTATTTTCCTGCTCGTGCTATCAGTGATCCTTGGGAGATAATACTGCAAGTGTATGATGTTGCAAACACACAGCTTAAGATAGACAGAAACTTGGCAAATAGTGCCCTGTTAAATATTACCAAAAACCATTACCAAAAACCAAACCCAAACAAAAGGAAGTTTTTCCTTCAGAAAGACACAGACCAGGATTGAAGGAAGACTAACGAACGAGGCCTATTTCCATGCCCTGCTTCTACCCTGAGTCATGGGAACCCTGCTCAGCCTCACGTATCCCTCCTAATGCAAAGGGAAGTCCCAGGGCCAGCTTTCTGGACAGGTCATGGTGACACTGAGCTCCTCCCTGGTGCCTATGCTACCAGGCTGCTCCGTGTGCATGTACTATTGATGGTGGGAGAGGAAGAAATATTGCAGATGGGAGGGAAGCAGCTGGGGAGAAGAGCAAGGGTCCATTCAGCTGATTGTGTAAATGAGAGGAGACATCCCCTTGGCTCACGCATGCCATAGGCTGCATCTGGCACATTGTGACCATCCATCCCCTTAATGTTGATCCCAGACAGCTTCCCACTGCCTGAGATGAACAGTGAAATATCCAAGCACTTGCTTTTCATGGTTTTGATCATCCGGGACAAAATATTAGCACGTTTTGATTTAAAAGAATCTGCCTTCTTCCAGTTTAAGCATCTTTGCTCTTCTTTTAAATTAAAATAGCCTACAGTAAAATGTAGAGGTTTTAGAAGTACGGCTTAATGAATTTCTAGATATGTGTACACCTGTGTGACCATCACAGACAAAATTATAGAACCTGTCCATCCATCCTCCCCCAGGCTGTCTCCTTTCCCTCCCTGGCCGCACCTCCCCAGAAGTAACTGCAGTTCTGAGCTCCCTTACCAGTGATTGATTTTGCTTGTTGTTGAAGTTCACATAAATGAAAGTATACAGTACATAATCTTTTATATCTGGTTTTTTTTTTTTTTTGCTTAAATTTACCGCCATAGTTGAACATGATAGTTTATGCCTGTAATCCCATCACTTGGGAACTTGGGAAGCCAAGATAGGAAGATTGCAGGTTCAAGGCTAGCTGCAGCAACTTAGAGAGACTCTGTTCCAAAATAAAAAATAAAATAGGGCTGAGGATGTAGTCTGGAGGTAGAAGGCCCTTGGATTCCATCCCCAGCATCCCCCAAATTTATTTATATATATTCACCATGAAGTTAATCTGTATTGTTGTGTATTTCTTTTCCATAGCCCTTGCTATTTAATAATAACTGTTAATAATTCTTTGTATACTACTCTCCAATTCACTGTTTGATCCCAAGAACACCTCTGTGATGGCACATTTAGCATTAGATGTCTTTTACAGATGATGAAAGGGCTGCTTAGATGCTTTAAGCAAGGCCCTTAAGTCCCGCCCCTAATAAATGATGGTGCCAGGACCAATTTTGGTTTTCTGACTCACAGCGTCGTCCTCTCCCTTCACCATGAAGCCTATGCCTTTACCTGTGCTTGGGGGAAGACATGCAGGATGAGAGGAGGAAGGGGCCCCTCAGACTGCACCTTTGTGCAGGGTGTGGTGGCACACACCTGTAATCCCAGTGTTTGGGAGGCCGAGACAGGAGGATCACAGGTTCAAGACCACCCTCAACAACTTAGCAAGGCCCTCAGCAACTTAGCAAGACCTCATTTCAAAATAAAACAATAAAATAGGTCTGAGGGTATATCTCAGTGGTAGCATACTCCTGGGTTCAATCTCCAGTACCCCCTGCCAAATAAATAAATGAATGGAAATTTTGTTGGTGTTTTACAAACACATCATATTTTGGTTGGAGACCTACCAGTAATTTAAAGAAGAGTCAAGTCAGCTGAACCCTAGCACCTATACAGATTTAGCAGCTGGGGGTGGGGAGGAGGAAAAATGCCTGAGCTCAGCAGTCAGCCACATCCAGGCCACTCAGCTTATTGGAAAGCAGACTCCTCTAGTTTAGCTCCCAGTTGTATACAGATCGTGTGCTGGCCCACGGAGGTTGCAGTTTGCAGACTACTTACTGTGTGTGTCATGGAAAATGTTTGCCTCAGTAGCACTGTTGGGATGTTTGGCCTCTGGACATAGGCAAGCCATCCCAGCTCTGTTTGGCACATTTCCTTTGGGAAGCAGGAATGTCGTGGGAGCTCTCCCCTTCCTTCTTTTGGGTGGTCCTCACCACATAGCTCACTATGGAGTCCATATTGTGATGATGGCCTTAGTGTTATTGTCCTTGCCAAATTTCCATTGTGAAGGCATCAGATTTGAGTTATAGAGAAGCCTGTTTCTTTTTGTGCCTATTTCTTCTTCGTCATCATTTTCGTCGTAGTCATCATCATCGTCGTTGTCTCCTCCTCCTCCTCACCCTCCTCCTCCTTTTTCTCCTTCTTTCTCTCTCTCGCTCTCGCTCTCGCTGTCTCTCTGTACTGGAGATTGATCCCAGGTGCATTCTACCTCCAAGGTTCACCCCCAGCCCTATTTTTATTTTGAAACAGAATTTCACTAAGATTCTGAGGCTGTCTTTGAACCTGTGATCCTCCTGTCTCAGTCTCCCAAGTACTGGGATTATAGGCATGTGCCACCACACCCAGCTGTTTACTGTCTTTAAGCAAGTAAAATCTTTGGTGGCTTATACAATGAGTCATACATGTATGAATTTCAATAATCCCTTGCAGCCCATGATTCTGGCCCAGGACATAGCCTCTACTACTGGGATAGTAGTACCTAGGTTCGTAATTAATGGTCTTAGTAGTCAGAAAGCTGGGACTGGGGGGTGGCCACACCCAGTGCTGGAAGTCCAGATTCCTGAAACTTGGATCAGAACCTCGGAGAGCTCGAGGCATGGCAGCTGTTGACAGACAGGAGTTGCTCTGGTGCCTAGCCCACCCTTCCTCTGTAGGAAGGAGCTCTTTTATGCGGATAACAAGGCTCTTCATGAATTTAGGCCTCAGTACTCTTGTGCTTCTGAGTTAAGTGATACAGTGTCTCCTTTAAGCAGGGAGGAGCCATGGTTCCCACTGAAGCCACAGGTGAAGTGGCTTCCAGCCACATTGGCTCGTCTTGGGAGGTGAGATGTAGCAGGAGAGCTCTGTCCTGAAGGCCCAGAATTTGGTGCCAAGACCAGCTCTGCCCTTTTCAAGCTTTATGGCCTTTGTCTGCTTTTGTATCTTCTTGGACTGTGTCTCACTATTCTAATGTGTAAAAATCCATATCTGACAAAATCAGATTTTTTTTTCCCTTGACAAGGTTACTGGGAGGAAGAAGTGCAAAAAAATTTGTAAAAACACTTCCATGTATTTACGCCCTTGCCAGTGTCTGATCGTATCTTCATTAACATCATCACCCATATTTAGAGCATACGGGTAGAAGCCCCTGGTGCCAGAATTCTGTAAACATAGGTAACAGGCCAGCCAATATGGTATGGTAATTGTTACCATAGGGGCAGCATGCATGCCACATATTTTTAGCCAGAAGCAGGCACAGGGACTTGTGATTTGCTGTGATTTGAAAAGTTTCTGAATGAAAGGGGTTGGCCCCGTGGTCTTTTGGAAGCAACTGGAGATTTCCAGAGGGGGATGACGAGAGCAGACATTTGTTTTAGGAGTATCCCGAGTGGCAGTGCAGAGGCTGACTAGGGAGGGGAAGGACTGAGGAGAAGGAGACATTATTATAATCAGGCAGGCCTCAAGGGAAGCGTGCTTAGGAGATGAGCTCCAGAGCTTGACAGGTCGGGCTCCAGTTCTGGCTCCTCCACATTGCCTTCGCTTTTTGTGTCTCAGTGTATGTATCTGTGATGAGGACTATTGTGTAGACGAAAAGCTGCCAGTCAGGTGAAGCTCTTATAGCAGGATTTGACACATAGAAAGCATGCAAATGGTGGATGTTATTCATGTGGGTTTTTCACACACAAACATGCACACACACAGGCATACACACACATTTCTTTCTTTTTTTTTGCGGTACTGGGGATTGAACTCAGGGGCATTCTACCTCCGAGCTACGCCCCCCAGCCCTATTTTTTATTTTTTATTTTGAAACAGGGTCTCATTAAGTTGCGGAGTGCCTCACTAGATAGCTGAGGCTGGCTGCGAACCCGGATCCTCCGGTCTCAGCCTCCCAAATGCTGGGATTACAAGCGTGCGCCACTACGCCCGGCTTCACACACACACATTTCTTAAACATCTCTTCCATAGTCCTTCCATTTAACATTTTTTCATATATCATGAAATTTGCCACTTCAACTATTTTTAGAGTATAGTCAGTGACGCTGATTCCAGTCACAGTACTGCACAACAATCACCACTGTCTAGTTTAGAAAACTTTTTCAGCATCCTGGTGCAGTGACGCATGCCTGTAATCCCAGTACTTGGGAGGCCAAGACAGGAGGATCGCAAGTTTGAGGCCAGTGCCAGCAAGTTAGCGAGACCCTGTTTCAAAATAAAAAAATAAATAAATAAAAGGGCTGAGGGTGTAGCACAGAGGTAGAACACATCTGTATTCAATCCCCTGTGTATGTGTGGGGGGGGGGGTTGAGAAAGAGAAATTGAGATTTCATCACCCCAAACTTCTACCCTGTAAACTTTAAACACTCCCCAAACCCTTAGGTAACCTCTCATCTACTTTCTGTCTGTATGAATTTGCCTGTTCTAGATATTTCATACAAGTGGAATTATGTATAATATCTGTCCTTTTGTGTCTGTCTTATTTCTTTTAGCATGTTTTCCATGCTTATCCATGTTGTAGCACTTATCGGAACTTGATTCCTTCTTGAGGTTTCTTGTGTGTATACCACATCTTGGTTCTCCATTCGTCTGTTCATGGACACTTGGGTTGCTTCTACCTTTTGGCTATCATGAGTAATATTTCCGTAAATGTTGGCATACAAGTATCTGTCTGAATTCTTGCTCTCAGTTCTTTTGAGTATATCCTTAAGACTAGAATCACTAGGTCATATGACAGTTCTATGCTTGTGTGTGTGTGTGTGTGTGTGTGTGTGTGTGTGTGTGTGTGTGTGTGTTTGTGTGTTGGGGGAGGTACTGGAGATTGAACACAGGGGCATTCTACCTCTGAGCTATACACTCAGCTCTTTTTTTTGTTTTGTTTTGAAACAGGATCTTGCTAGGTGACCAAGAGTCTTGCTAAGTTGCTGAGGCCATCCTTGAACCTGTGACCCTCCTGTCTTATCCTCCCAAGTACTGAGATTACAGGCATGGGGCCATCACGCCTGGTTTTTGTTTAACTTTTTGAGGAACTGCTCTGCTGTTTTCCAGAGTCGACACCATTTCACATTCCCACCAGCAATGGCCGAGCCTTCTGTCTTTTTCATGTCCTCATCACACTCATCGTGTTCCATCGTTTTCAATTCTAGCTATCCCAGTGGGATTGATGGGGTATCTCATTGTGGTTTTGATTTGCATTTCCCTAATGACTAATGATGTTGAGCATCTGGTCACATGTATATTGGCTGTTTGTGTATTTTCTTTGGAGAAACATCTATTCAAGTCTTTTGCTTGGTGTTTGTGTTTTTTAAGGCAATAGAGGAGGATTAGAGAGAACCAGAGATTGAGGAAGTAGATAAAGCCAGACTGGGTGATGGTTAGATGGGCGGAGTAATGCTGAGTTTCTCAAGTGGGGTGAGTGGGCAGATGATGGGATGTCAAATGAGATAGGTCTTCCTCCCCAGAGAAAAGGGACAGGTTCTAGAGGAAGGTGTTGGCCTTGGGTGGGGTTGTGTTGAGCCTGAGTGTTGTCCAGGAAAGGAACCTGCAGAATCCGCTACCATATCCATGTTTCTGATTGGTTTCCTTCTCTTCCCCTCCCTCCCTTCTTCTCCTCCTTCTTCCTGTCTCTCTCTCTCTCTTCTCTCTTCTCTCTTCTCTCTTCTCTCTCTCTCTCTCATTTTTGTGGTACCAGGAATGGAACCCAGGGGCATTCTACCTGTGAGCTATACCTTCAGCCCTTTTTATTTTTTATTGGGAAATACGGTCTTACAAAGTTGCTGAGGGTTTCCCTAAGTTGCTGAGGCTGATCCTGAACCTGTGATCCTTCTGTCTCAGCCTCCCAGGTACTGTGATCACAGGCATGCACCACCACATCAGGCTTCTGATTGGTTTCTCTGAAAAGAATGTGGGACATATTTTAGGTTTTATCTCCTCCCTGCTTCTATCTAACAGGCAGCTTAAGAAATCCAGCCAACATTGGGCTTCTTTATCTGGCAAATGTAAAACAGTCATTGGGGAAGGGAAGGCATCCCAGGGGTTGGGGTCAGATTACTTCTTCCCAGGGAGTTGCTCAGGGCAAGCTGCTCTGAAGCTGTGGGCGGTGAGCCCACTGGAGAAGCCAGGTTTCTGAGCTTAATGTAGCATCTCCACACCGGCTCCTCACCCTTCCTTAGCTTCAGGCCTTTAGCAATTGTACTCAGTATTGGTAAATGCTGGTCCTGTCGCCTCTGACCCACTGAATTTCTTGGAATCACTCCTTGGCAAAGTTGGGTGTTAAGTTACTGCATCACGTTGTGTCTAGTTGGGGACATTTGTGTGACCTTGTGATGGAAAATGAGGTGTGAGTGACTTGTTCTTCCCCCAAAGAAGCAACCGTTGGGGGAAATGAGCACACTTGGTGGCTTATTGTGGTTCCTTCTAGAGCCAGAGCTGGCTGCCAGCCGTCGTGTGGCTCAGGCGGGCAATGTTTGCAGATTGTCCCCTAATGCCATCTGCCTGCGAGGCTACAGGAAGCCCCAGCAACTGCTGTTCTGGCAGGTGCTGGGGCTGCCGAGGTGGGTGTCCCTGCACGTGCATGCATGCGCACACAGCTTTGCGCACTGTGCAGAGGTACCCTGTCACCAGGGACGGATCTCTACCTCCTTAGGGCTTGGGTGCTCCAGCTGAAGCTCTCAGCCCAGCAGAGCCCCGGGCTCAGTTGCTGGTTTCCGGTGGGGCCCTGGGGAGGCAGGAAGAGAGGGCGAGGCTGTCAAGAACCCAGCCAGCAATGGGGGAATTGGATTGGTAACCAACCCACACGAGTGTGCAGGAAGCCAAGGGGCAGTGGCAAAGGTTTGATAAGCATTTGTCCTTTGCTTTCTGCCTCCAGCCCCTCCTCAGGCCCGGATCATGGCCCCCTACCTAATTTCCATCTTCCTGTTCATTCCATTGAGGAGACTCATGCCCAGTTACCCTGGCTCTTTCTAAAGCACACAGCCCTTATCTGTGGGTCCTTCCGGCCATTCAGTCAGGCTTTGGGTCTAGCTCAAAGCTCTCATTTCCCTTTAGTGTGATCTTGGGTCCCGACAAGCCTAGAAACCCCTTGCTCCATTGGGAAGAATTCCTGTGGACAGACCCTCACTTTGTGACTTATTATTATTTGGGGATATTAATGCTTTTGCAAAGGGATATGTAAATGATTAAAGTCATTTGAAATACAGGTTGACTGTCTCTTATGATCTGGTAAGTACACATGGTAGAATTCTACTCAGCCATAAAGAGGGAAACAATTGTATCATTTGCAGGAAAATGGGTGGAGCTAGAGAATATGATGCTAAGTTAGATTTGCCAGTCTCAGAAAGTTAAGGGTCGTATTTTTTCTCCCCGATGTGGAAGTTAGAGGGAAAATAGGAAACAAAAGGAACCTTAGATAAATGAGAAGAGAGACCAGTAGACTAGTGGAAAGGGATTGGGGGAGGGAGCCGGGCAGGGAGAAAAGGAAGATTGAGGAAAGAAAGAGTTCAAATAATACTATGGCAACACATGAAGACGTTGCTCCCAATCTCACTAACACGTATGAGGAGGGGACGGGTGGGGTGTGGAGTGATGTGCGTGTGTGTTTGTGTCACTTTGAACTTCACTATGCTGTACCATTGCAATGCACTAATAACATTATTTAAAAAACAAAAACTCTTGATATTTAAAATTTGACGTATACTCTTAACTTGAATCTTAATATATTATAATAGGTTCTTATTTAATAGTAAAATTGTTAAATAATATGTTTTTCTCTGAGTATAATGTTGGAAAAATTCTGCAAAACTTGAGATTTTGTTCTCATTGCTATTTTCTTTGTGTGTGTGTGTGTGGTATTGGAGATTGAACCCAGGGGCGTTCCACCACCAAGCTACACACACACACCTATTTTATTTTATTTTTGAAACAGGGTCTCACTAAGTTGATGAGGGCCTCGTTAAATTGCTGAGGCTGGTCTTTAACCTTCAATCTTCCTATTTCAGCCTCCCAAGTATAGGGATTAAGGCGTGTGCCACTGCACCTGGCTTCATTATTGTTTATATTTAAGTATTCTATAATTAAAATTTGCATTTACTCATACAAAAGTGCTCAGGGCTAAAAGTGTTTCAGATTTAGGATTTAAAAAAATTGTTGGAATATTTGTACTTACCTAATGAGGTATCTTGGGGATAGGACTGAAATCTAAACAGAATGTTCATTTATGTTTCATATGTACCTTATACACACAGCCTGAAGATACTTGTATACAGTACTTTTGATGCTCCTGCATTCTGACTGGGACCCATCACATGAGACGAGATGTGGAATTTTCCACTTGTGATTGTCATGTTGGCACTCAAAACATGTTGTATCTGGGACATTTTGGATTTTAGGTTTGGGGATTAGGGATGCTCAACCTGTAATTAAATCATCCATGAGGTTTAAAAAATCTGGATCTCAGCCAGTGGCAGAGGTGCACACTAGAAATCCCAGTACTTGGGAGGCTGAGAAAGGAGAATCACAGATTTGAGGCCTCAGCAACTTAGCAAGATTCCATCTCAAAAGAAAATAAAAGAAATGAGTGTGTAGCTCAGTTGTAAGGTGCCCTGGGTTCTATCCACAGTACCAGATTTTGTGTGTGTGTGTATGGATTTAACCCAGGGGACATTCTACCTCTGAGATACACCCCCAGCCCACTTTAATTTTTTGTTTTGAAACAGAGTCTCCCTAGCTGGTTGAGAGTCTCACTCTGCTGCTGAGGCTGGCCTCAAAACCGAAATCCTCCCATCTCAGCCTCTCAAGTACTTCGATTACAGGCATACACTACCACACTTAGCTAAAATACAGATCTTAATGAAGTTTTCATAAGAATCCACCTAGAGTGGATTAAAAATCATCTTTTCTATAAAAGATCAGATATTTTAGGCCTTGGAGTCTGTTGCAACTACTCTGCTTTTTAATCTCAAACCAGCCATACAACAGACACATAAATGTGGTTGTGTTCTAATGAAACTTTATTTACAAAATAGGGTGGTTGGTGGTAGTTTACTGACCCCTGGCCTAGAAGGATGGTCTATTTTAGTCTGTTATCCTTACTTTTTTTGTTAGTCAAAAGTTGAAAAGCAGCCGGGCTTGGTGGCACACGCTTGTAATCCCAGCATTCGGGAGGCTGAGACCGGAGGATCCGGGTTCGCGGCCAGCCTCAGCTACCTAGTGAGGCACTCCGCAACTTAGTGAGACCCGGTTTCAAAATGAAGAATAAAAAATAGGGCTGGGGGTATAGCTTGGAGGTAGAATGCCCCTGAGTTCAATCCCCAGTACCGCAAAAAAAAAAAAAAAAGTTGATAAGCCCAGCTGGGCGTGGTGGTGCATGCTTGTAATCCCAGCATTTGGGAGGCTGAGACTGGAGGATCCGGGTTTGCGGCCAGCCTCAGCTACTTAGTGAGGTACTCCGCAACTTAGTGACACCCTGTTTCAAAATAAAGAATAAAAAAATAGGGCTAGGGGTATAGCTCGGAGGTAGAATGCCTCTGAGTTCAATCTCCGGTACTGCAAAAAAAGAAAAAAAAAAAAAGTTGAAAAGCCCAAGGAACTTGAAGCCTGTAAATGAACCATCTTTTGAAACTGGGCATAGTGGCTTACACTTGTAATCCCAGTACTTGGAAGGCTGAGATAGGAGGATCCCAGGTTCAAGGACAATGTCAGCAACTTAGCAAGACTCTGTTTCCAAGTTAAAAAGGTTTTGAGGGTGTAGTTAGGAGATACAATGCCTCTCAGTTTAACCTCCCCAAAAAGATTACCCCCAAAATCATCCTTTGGACTTAGTGAGAGCACACTGGTGATTTGGGAATATGGTTCTCTAAAACAGTGTTGAGAAGAATAGAAATCAGAAAGCTTTTGATGAGGTGAGTCTGCTTGGTTAAAGCTTGTCATTGTTCAAGAAGTAGAACAAGCTGTCATTTAGAGCTGTTTGGTGGCTTTTATGTATCAGTCATTCTCTTGACAACCACATGGAGTGGCCACAGTCAAAGTCACCTCCCCCATACTGGGCATTATTCTATTTTATAAGACTAGGTGCTTGTCTAAGAAATGTAAGGAAAAAACTTGCAAAAATATAGGAAATATATCTTATAAAAGTATAAGTATTTTATATATGTTGTCTACATATATTTTAAAAAATATGTTTTAGGCCAGGCAGGGTGGCCATGCCTATAATCCCAGTACTTGGGAGGCTAAAACAGGAAGATTGCAGGTTTAAGGCCAGCCTCAGCAATTTAGCAAGGCCCTCTGCAACTTAGTGAGACCCTGTTTCTTAATAAAAAATAAAATAGGGCTGGAAGGTAGCTCAGAGGTAGAACACCCCTGGTTTCAATACCCAGTGTCACACAAAAAATGTGTTTTTAAAATATATTATGAGCTCTGAGTGTGATGTGGTGCACGCTTGATGCCAGCCTCAGCAACTTGTAAGCCCTTAACAACTTAGTGAGACCTTGTTTCAAAATAAAGAATAAAAACAGGGCTGGGGAGCCGGGCGTGGTGGCGCATGCTTGTAATCCCAGCATTCGGGAGGCTGAGACAGGAGGATCCGGGTTCGAGGCCAGCCTCAGCTACCTAGTGAGGCCCTCTGCAACTTAGTGAGACTCGGTTTCAAAATAAAGAATAAAAAATAGGGCTAGGGGTGTAGATTGGAGGTAGAATGCCCCTGAGTTCAATCCCCAGTACTGCAAAAAAAAAAAAAAAAAAACCAGGGCTGGGGGTGTAGCTCAGAGGTAGAATGCCCCTGGGTTCAATCCCCAGTACCGCAAAAAAAAAACAAAAAACAAAAAACAAAAAACAAAAAACCAACAACAACCAAAAAAACCATATATATATACTGCTGGCTTGGCACTAATATAGTTCACTTCTAGAAATAAGAAGCTTATGACAGTTAAAGAGGCATCCTACAGTTTCTAACTCGTCTTGTTTTCTTTTGCTCTGTCTTCCCAGGAAATAAAGAAAGATATGAAGAAAGACCCTCTCTCCAACAAAGCTCCAGAAAAGCCCATGCACGATGTGTCCAGCGGAAACTCTTTGCTGTCTTCGGAAACAATCTTAAGAACCAATAAGCGAGGTATGGCAAAGGAGAAAGAGCCCCCCCTCCCCGCACACAGACAAAAACTAGAAACTTCTGGGTGAACTGGGTCTAATTTTGTATTGCTGAAAAATTGAGTGGAATTTGCCTTTTTGTTTTTCAGTATACATTTTGGACACACACACACATATATGGCTAGTAACTGTATGGTAGTTATAATAAAGGGAACTAATAAATCTTTTTTGACAATGAGAAAGTTGAAAAATGTGTAAATGATAACTCTTTTCTCGGGTTTTAGCTTCCACTTTCACATCTATTTTTATGGATGAAAGGTGAATTTAGAGAATAGTATGATGCAGGCAGAGCTGCATGTGTCTGACCACGCTCCCTTTGTATTTTTATTTTTAGTACTGGGGATTAAACTCGGGCATTCTACCTCTGAGCGACACCCCCAGCCCTATATTAAAATTTTTATTTGGAAACAGGGTCTCACTAAGTTGATGAGAGTTTCACTATTTGCTGAGGCTTCCCTCGAACCTGTGATACTCCTGTCTCAGCCTCTCAAGTACTGGGATTACAGGCATGCACCACCACACCTGGCTAATTTTTTTTAACTTTGAAATAGGGTCTTGATAATTGGCGAAGGTCTCACTAAGTTGCTAAGGCTGGCCTCGAACTTGTAATCTTCTTGTCCTCCTGTCTCAGCCTCCCAAGTGCTGGGATTAACAGGCGTGCACCACTGCACCTGGTTCACACTCTCTTTTTAATTTCAGGCAAACTATCAGGGTCTTTCTCTCTAACTGCTGGGCTGTCAATCACAGACCTGGCCTTCTGGGGTTTATGAGGCAGAATGTACAGAGACATAGCTAATATCTCCATCTACCTGGAAGCCTTTAAGAATCTTGTTTTCCCTGTTGTGAGACAATCAAGATAAATTTTAGGGATCAGCTTGTTAGAATTTTGTTTTCTCCCCCATTTCCCCCCGATGATAATTGTTGCTCAAAGGGAGAGGATAGAAGACTGCAGAAACACCCCTGCTCACTGCTGTACTGTGGGCACGCGGGCTTTCTCTGTGCTGCCTGCTCTTGAATCAGCCAGGGTGCGCGCTTAGCTGCACACGCCTGCAGTGGGTCTGCCTTCAGCTGCCTGCTTTCCCCGGCCTTATTACTCCCTTAAAGAGAAATAGAGAACCATTGAAAAGCAGGAGCAGGAAATGTATTTGCAAAGGGTTCCATTAGCCAGAAAGAAAGAAGGCAAGTTTACATAACCATGGGGAAGAACAGCTAATCTTTCATAAAATTTCGACAGCGTAAGAATTTGTCCAATAAACTGCCCATTGATCATCGGCTCGCAGCATTAGCTTTGTGTCTCTCTTCCTTCCTGCCTCTTCCTCTGCCCCCTCCAGCTGCCCTGGGTTACATTTCCTTTTTTGAATTATTCAGATGAAATATTGGCTCGAGGCCCACATTGCTTCGCAGCTAGAGGCTTTTCTTTCTTTTCCTTCTTCTTCTTTTTTTTTTTCTTTTGAAAATCCCATCCTACCCAAACAGGGGATTTTCCCATTTGAAGAATTTAGTGTACATTGCCATAAAAGTACAGTCTTTCTCCAAAATCCCTCCTGCATTCTTGCAAATATTTCCCCCAACTCCTGAGACCTGCGCTCTTTGGATCTGAGTGCTTGGGTCAACGGCTCTTCTTTCTGCATCACCAAACCTGCCTGGCTGCTCCAAGCAGGCGCCTTCCTCTGACTCTGCTCAGGTCAGTGGGCCCAGCAGTCACACATGGGGTGACCGGCAGCGACACCTCTCCGGCCAGCCCTGTTTTTGTAAAGTCAATAAGAGACTTCAGGTAATTAATTTAACACAAGAAGGAATTAATTAAGGTGAGGAATGAAGGTAATTATCTAGATGAGTTCAGTAATATTACCTGAGAACTTGAAATCAACGAAGGAATAGAAAATTTCAGATAATTGTTTCTTTACAACTGAAAATCTGACCTTTGAGTTCCCCTAATTGAATTTTTCATTCACTAGAAAAATGAAATTCAAAGGAATGGCTTATTCCACTTATATTCTAATTTTTTTTTTTTTTTTTTTTGGTGGTACTGGGGAATGAACCCAGGGATGTTCTACCTCTGAGCTACATCCTCAGCCCTTTTTATTTTTTATTTTGAAACAGGGTCTCACTGGGCAGCTGATAGTCTCACTAAGTTGCTGAGGCTGGCCTCAAATCTGCAATCCTCCTGTCTCAGACTCCCAAGTACTGGGATTACTGGAGTGTGCCTCCACGCCTGGCTTTACATTTCACTTTTAATCCTTCTACCTGAGGTCTGAAGTGGAATTAAAACCAGCCTTTTACTCTTGTGCATTTTCTATACTAAACGCTCCCAGTGACTTTGAGACCTGAACACACGGAGACCTTCTGTAAATATGGAGCCCCATAACAACCCATCTTCATTCTGTCCCAGGCTTCACACTGACCTCCTGGGTCACCTGGGCCAAACATAAATTTCCAGCTGAAGGGATGCATTGTGTACCAGGACACACAGTGCTGTAGGCCCTCCCCCACCCATCAAGACTAACAGTATTCTACTACTCCTTATAATAAACAGCGGGGGGTGGGGGGAGATTGATTGGCCTTGTCAGACCAGATAAATAGTTCATTGTACTGAGCTCAAAAGCTACATTTTTTCCCACCCAAAATCAATGAAAAACACTTTTTTCCCCTTAAAACAAGGATCAGAGGCTAAATCCATGGGGTGATTCTAGTTCCTTGTAAACACTTCCGTCTAACTAATTTTTAAAGTTGTATGAGTTGAATGACTGAAGTCTACCCCCCACCCTTTGTTTCCATCAAGCTTTGCCCTTAGAAATCTTTTGGGTGTTTTGGTCTACTAGTGTTATTAAGGAGGGAAGAGCTTGCTCTCGGGATGTATTAGTCTGTTTTGATTCCCTAACATGGAATCTTTCTTAGACTCTATGAAGCCACCTTGTAATTTGCCCTTGAGCCCTGTGAGAATTTAAAAAAATTAAACACAAATTTCTTTTCCTTCAATGTTATCAAGTAAGAGATGATTATTTTCTTTGTCTGAGCCTTGTCACTTGTCACAGCCTTGGAACTGGTTTAATAAAGAGAGAGTGAAGCCTATTTCTATTATGCCTCTGAAATGGAACCATTTCACTGAGTTCCAGAAAAACATAGCTGGAGAAATTTTTGCCCCATTGTGTCCAGCTCTTTTTATTATTTATTTATTTATTTTTTGCCTTTCACAACATGCCTCTCTTTGCAGCAATTACAGACAGGTCATAGTACCTCCCAGGCTGAGATGAGCTCATCTTCCCCAGGCACCTGCATAAGGTCAGAAGATACTCTGGGTTTCAAGGAAGCTATTCATAGCCTGGAGAAAAGGCCAGGACCATGGAAACATTAGTTGGGGAGACTGATGAGTTTCAGTTTCGAGTTGGAGCTTTTGCAAATTACTACAGAGCTGATTTCGGGAGGTCCTGGAATGACTCCATGGGCTTTTTATTCGAGAAGAAGATGTGAGTGAAATTGAGAGGGAGAGCAGGTGTCGCCAGCTGGCTTGGCAGCTACCAGCTGTACATTCAGGGAGTTGGAACCTCAGGACCGGTTGTGTCTGTACCCACCTCTGGCCACAGTGGAGGACTTCCTGTTTGAAAAAAGCTTTCCCCAAGGAATAGGAAGTCATTTGCCCTGTAAACTTGCAGCATGAAGAATGTATGTCCTAAAGTATAGAATTGTATATCCCAGATTCCAGTTTGTTGACAAATTGTAGCCAAAAAATATGAAAAGTGTCCTTGGAGCCAAATGTTGTTCTCATGAACCAGACAGAAAAGAGTTGTCTGTTTTCTTCTGACAATGACTTACTCTCTTGTTTCTTCTAGCATTAAACCCATCTAGGACAATGATGGGCCCTCCTTAATTGGAACATTATGAGGTTTTTCGGGTTTTTTTTTTGTTTTGTTTTTTTTTAAAGCGTTCAAACCATTAGTTTAAAACCAAAATTGAATCAGATGGAAGTTGTAAAAGTCACTAGGAAATACCCTAAATATGTTCTTGAGAATGGGCAGTGTAGTTTGTACATTTGAATATAGACTCTTTTCTACTTGAGTTAAAGACAAAATAAGCTGGGTGTGGTGGTACATGCCCATAATCCCAGTGCTTGGGAGGCTGAGACAGGAGGATTGCAGGTTTGAGGCTAGCAACAGGTGGCAACTTATTGAGACCCTCAGCAACTTAGCGAGACCATTTCAAAATAAAAAAGGCTGGGGTGTAGGTTGGAAGTAGAACACCGTACTGGGGAAGTAGAATATCCCCAGCACCAAAATAAATAAATAAATAAATAAATAAATAAATAAATAAATAAATAACAAAAATCAAATAAAAATATTTGGTTTTATCCTTAGAAGGCTTTCCGATGAACTTTGTTCTTGTGATTGGTTAAGTATTCAGCCTGTGATACATACCCCACCACGTGTAGGCCAGGTTCTACATCAGGACACTCCTTTGCATGACTAGCAGACCATGTGGAGATGATGCTTCTCTGCCTCTCTCTGACCCCCTCCTGCTGCCTGTGATTTTGGACATCGTTCCTGTCCCACCTCTAGGTGGGTACCAGTGAACGTTCCATAGCATGTATTTACTGCACGCCAACTATGTGCTGGGAGAGACAGAATGAACGCAAGCAGGTCCAGTGTGTTGGGTCTCATGGGAAATGTTGAGAAAGTGCTGCTCATTTCTTATGAGATGGGGGTATGTCTCTTATTTACTCTGTCATTCTAAATGTGAAGCCACTCGGTGGGTTTCTGGTTGGCTTTATATGTCCTTGTTTCTATTTCCAGTTTATCATGAATTCAGTGTTTGGTAAGTCTCTATTGTATTTTGCACATTTAATATTCTTTGCTATTACTCTTACTGTTATGCTCTCCTGATAAAACATGTATTTTATGATCATCTTTTTAAGTCGCTCTGCTACTTTGGCATCCGCCTTCTGAAAGATAAACTGCTTTTTACCATCTTTATTTAAGGTTTGTTATACGTTTGCATTTTACTGCCTCTTCCAGAGATTAATGCTGAAAAATCTGACATTTTAAAAGATGTTATTTGTAATAGGTCTAGCCCTGACGCTACCAGGTGAGAATATCTGTCTCACATGAGATTCAAGCTAAGATGGGGGAGGGCTGCTCTTGGAGCTCATATGTGGGCCTGACTTTGATTGTAGAACATTGCTCGGTGGATGGGCTCATTTCTGGTATGGTTAGTCCTTCTGACAGATTTGATTCCAATGTCTTCCTTAACCGAGGGACCAATGGCTGCTCTGCCTCTGGTGGCACACTGTTGCTTTAAAAGTTAGCACTGAACTCCTTCCGAATTCATTCGGCACGTGGATGGGTGGCACATACATGCCCTTCCCACTAGTGTGAGCCTCATGTTTGCCATACAAGGGCTCTCCATCGGAGTCTGCTGCCTGTAGCTGTCAGAAGAATTTAACTTAATGTGTATCCTTCTTTTCCTCATAACATCTGCACTAGTCATTCCAATCCCTGAGTAGATCTGACCAAGTGATCATCCTCCCTTGTCCCCTTCTCTCTCTTGTCCTCTGTCCTGAAGGGGACATAAGCTTTTTGAGATTTCATTTCTTAAGCATTTACTTGACTGCCTGGAACAATATTCCCAAGGTGTCCATTGGACTGGTTCCTGAGGACCTGGGTGAGGGTGTGAGTGTGTGCACATGTGTGCAAACACACAGGTACTGGAATGGAACACTTGTCATGGTTCCACGGTGGTTGGGTGGCTTTCGATAGACTATGAGCTCTTGGTTGGAAATGAAACTGTAAAGGAAGGATAGAAAACAGTGTATCCTTAATAAAGAAAATGTCAACCTCTTTGGCTCTCCAGTGGTTTGGTGTTAAAGGTAGGTAAGATCTAAGGATTTGCTTGTAGACATGAGACATTTTGCTTTCAGATTTCCCTATTGGAGAAGCCAATGTGAATCTCCCCTGGTTAACTAGGTATCTGAAAATGTAGCGTTTGGGGTCAGGCTTTCTTTGAGTTTCCAAATCACCTGTCGATCTTACCTTGGGAGCTGGCTTTTGTGGCCTGATAGAAGCATAGGACTTAACAGAAGGCCTTGCTGTGGTGTGGAAGGTGTTGGCTGCTGCCTGAGCTGGCCTTCCCAGGGGAAACAAGAATCAAGCTGGCAGCATGGCAGCCAGTGAGTAGAAAAGATAGTTGCTCAACAATACATACACCTGTGAGATCGGATCTGTATATGCATCTGTAGTCTTTGCTTGCAGGGGCCTTTGTTCTTGAAAGCTTGAGAGTAGTCTTTCAATAGGCTTTTTGAACTAACAGATCCCCGGCCACATTTCTGGAGAGTTTTACTGGGGGCCGATGTTAGGCCGAATAATTGATGTGAAGGTACATGCTGTCGTTGCTTATTTCTTACTGAATAACGCTGCCTGCCACGCCCTGGGATGGGGGTGTTGAAAGGGGTGGAAAGAAGCTCTGTGGAGGGGGGTTTCTATTGCACATTCTTTATACTTTTTTATATGTGAGTCATTGGCAAAATTGGTTTTGAGAATTTTTCTTCTACTATATTTATTTCCTTTCAATCTCTGTGTCTTGGCTCCAGGGCATTAACACTAGAGTAAGAGATAGTTATGTAATTGGATTCCCACCACCCTTCTGCTGGATCTCGGCTAGATAGACTGATGCATGAAGTGGGTTTGGGGTGGTGGCTCCACCTGGTGGCTCTCCTAGGAAACTCTTTTTGCTCCCCACCTTATCTTTCTCCTAGGGAGTGTTCTTTCAGGTTGCTTTGGTTCCTTTGGATGTTTACAATTCATGATTTCATCTCAGACCCATGGTTTCTCACACTACACATCCATTCTCTCTAGCCCCTTTGTGCTCATTGGACTCATAAAACCTGTTTCCTAATCCTTGTTCTCTCTACATAAAACACCACTGACCAGTATTCTTGTTGATAAGCATTAAAAAATAAAAAGACTGCCAGACATGGTGGTACATGCCTGTAATCCCAGTACTTTGGGAAGCTGAGACAGGAGGACCTCAGGTTTGAGGACGACCTCAGCAATTGAGACCTTCAGCAACTTAGTAAGATCCTGTTTCAATATAAAAATAAAAAAGGGCTGGAGTGTAGTTCGGAGGTAAAGTACCTCTGGGTTCAATCCCTAGTACTAAAATAAAATAAACAATAAAAGACTCTTGTAGGCATAACTTAGGTAGAGATATTAGTTTAGACATGATAAATAATCACATTAAAATTCATGTAGGTAGTTGGGTGTGGTGGCGCACGCTTGTAATCCCAGCATTTGGGAGGCTGAGACCAGAGGATCTCAGTTCGCAGCCAGCCTCAGCTACCTAGTGAGGCATTCTGCAACTTAGTGAGACCCTGTTTCAAAATAAAGAATTAAAAAATAGGGCTGGGGGTATAGCTCGGAGGTAGAATGCACCTGAGTTCAATCCCCAGTACCGCCAAAAAAAATTCATGTAGGTGAGCCAAAGTCTCCTCCTTAATACTTACAAGTACCCTTAAATACTTCTCCACTTCTTGTTGAGCTCATTTTTCCTTCAAGGAGCAATATTTTATCACTAGTACTGACTTCAGTTGAAAGTAAAAAGCCAGTGGGGTTTTTTGGCTTCATAGTTGTTTGTAAAATTGCTAAGGGCAGTCCCTTCTTGTCTGGGCCTGGATTGCCCCCCACTTGGTATACCACAAAACACAAGTATTTTTTTATGTTTTTGTTGGTGCATTGTAATTATACATCATCAGAAAATTCAAAGTGATACAAACTTACATGTACACAGTACCTAGGTGTGTTCCATTTTGCATCCCACCTCGCTCCCCATACCTGTTCATGAGCTATATCACTATAGTATTGTTTGAACCTTTTCCTTTCTCAGTCCTCCTTTGCCTCCTCACATTTCTCTCCCCAAATCCTATTTTGCTCTTCTGTTTTCTCTCCTCATTTATCTGAAGTCCCTTAAGTTTCCTGTTTTCTCTCTAGCTTCTACATATGAGAGAAAACATATGACCCTTGACTTTCTGAGACTGGCTGATCTCATTTAGCATACCATTCTGTAGTTCCATCCATTTTCCTGCAAATGACATAATTTTGTTCTTCTTCGTGGCTGAGTAAAATTCCATTGTGTGTATATACCAAAGTCTTGATATTCATTCATATGTTGACGGTCACCTAGGTTGATTCCATAATTTAGCTTTTGTGAATTGTGCTGCTGTGAACATGGAGACGCATGCATAATTATAGTATTCTCACTTTAATTCTTTTGGAAACATGCCAAGGAGTGATATAGCTGGGTCACATGGTGATTTCATTCCTAGTTGGAACGTAGTATTTATGTGTGTGTGTGTGTGTGTGTGTGTGTGTGTGTGTGTGTGTGTGTGTGTGTGTTACTGGAGATTCAATCCAGAGGCATTCTACCTCTGAACTACACCCCCAGCCTATTTTATTTTTTGTTTTGAAACAGGGTCTTACTGAGTTGCTGAGTATATTGCTAAGTTGCTGAGGCTGGCCTTGAGCCTGTGATCCTCCTGTCTCAGCCTCCTAAGTACTGGGACTACAAGTGTGTGCCACCACGACCAACTAGAATAGAGTATTTTTGATAAATAAGAATCTTTTTCTTTGACCTCATTATTTTTCAGTTTTGTTGATAAAGTTGCAGGCATGCCTTATTCTAACTACGTCATGGGTTAATCTGGGAACTTAATCACCATTTACATTTTTGTTTCTGTGGGAAAATGCATTTGGAGTTCCAAACACTCTTCATAGAGCATAACACGCTTGTAAGTCTGACTCCCTATTTTATTATATTGTGGGCATTATATTATATACCGTTAGATGGGATTTAAAAGCCAGAGAGTCTGTGTCACTGGGGACAACTGCTGATGTTGCAGAGGAGTTGACAGCTCACATGATAGAGAATGCTAGAGCTGTTCAAGCTCCATATAGCGCGCCAGCCTCTGAGAGCAGCTCTGGGCTGGATCACATTGCACCCTGTCATGTGTAGTGCTTAGTTTTGCCAGGTCTGAGTTAAACGTTCGTGTGCCTGAGTTTGTCTGGATAAGGAATGCTGAAGGAGGAGGTACTATAGCTATCTACTCTGGATGAGATCTTGCAACGAGAGTGACATGCTCAGATGCAAACCAGGCCAGTGTTTCCCCATCTGTGTTGTGTGCTATCACAGCCCTGCAAAATGTTACACCAAAGGGGGATGGGGAGAGAGATGGACCAAGAGGGAGAGAACGCTGCCTCTCTGGTCATATTTCAACTACATATTCAGCATCGTCTTAGGGATCAGCCAGCACCTTGTAACATCTTGAAGGCTCTCAGATGTCCTGTGATAGAGGCCTGCTTATCTTTGATCATCCTGCTGAACCCTTGTGAGGACTCCACCTTGGGCTGTGCTGGGCCTTAATATCCAGGGCTAAGAGCTCTCGAAGCAGCTCTAAGATAACACCTGGAGAATGTTAACGTGTGTGAGCAGAGGTGAGAGAAATGACTGGCGGTGCTTCTGGTGCTTCTAAAGCCTGCGACCACAAAATCCCATTAGGTGATGCTAGGAGGGCCTGCCCTGAATCCAGAACTTGAAAACCAGTCCTTCTGGTGTTTCTTGAGGAACAAGCTGAAAGAGGGTTTCCCCTGATCATTTCATGGGTCCTTGTGTCTTAGAGTATCTCCCTGGGCTAGGCTCTGGGGTGAAAAGTGAACACAGAGGGGCCCTATCCAGTGGCTGGTTAGGTCTATCTGGGACATGGATCAGGATTGAACCTGCTATTCCAGGGATAGCTCTTATCATGGTGATAAGACCCTTTACCTTCTTACTGTGCTTCAATTGAAAGAAAAGGAAATCGTAGCTTTTTTGATAGCATTAAAGCCATATGTATATGCTTTGTTCAATGTCTCTGCCCATTAGTGGAAGAGGTTACCATTTTGAATTCAGATAATAAATGTGATCTGGGTAATAAATCCACATGGGGGAGTCATGAGGAAAAATCATATCACCTGCCTTTTTAGAGGTCTGGAGTCATGGAATTTCAGAGGTGGCTAAAGATCCCTGATATAGGGACCTAGTTACTGACATACCAGGCAAAAGGACATAGAACCTCCACTGGGGGATGCTAAGGACACCCCTCAGCTCTGGGGGACTGACCTTTACCAGGCCCTGCATGGGAACTGCCTTTCCAAAGAGATTTTTCTGGAGATGGAGCTGGTTGACTGATAAGAGAGAATTAATTAGGAGTTAGATGCTATGTAAGTGCTGCCTGTGCCTGTCACATCTTTTGGGGACAACAGCTGGATTTACTCAAAGGGAGCTCTGGAAAAGGGACATTTTTCTTCTCATTCTATCTACTGGTCTGTCATCACAGCCGGGTCCCCTGATGCCACGTGCGGCTCCAGCTCAGCCTTTGGACTCTTGGCATTTTGCACTTGCAGAGCCTTGGGTCTATGGCACCGCACAATGAGGACGTATCATGGTCCACCTCCCCACACCGTGGGCATGCCAACAGTGGGCCCAGCTGCAGTGCCAGGTGAGCCGCCCTCATTGTCGCCTCCAGGCAGGGAGAGAGCAGTAGCAGCTTCCCTGTGCACGCATGAGAAAGAGCTTGCACGGGGACTGGCCTGCTCATTCCGTGTGTCTCTGGACACCAACTCAGTGGCAGCGGGGCCTTGTCAAAGGACAAATGGCTATGGGGGGGCAAACTCTATTCCTGCAGAGCTTGAGACACTCTCTTGTTTTCCAACCTTCCCATCCATCAAGCAAGGCAACTGCTCTTGTTAATTCTCTGGATATTTGTGAGGTTAAGAATGAGGAAAGAGACTAGGTTTAGGGGTGGGGAGGTAATGGAGTGAAGTAGGGTCAAGAACCCCTCACTACAGATGCTAATAGAGCTTATTGAAAGTGGTAAGCTGTGTGTGGTGGCGCACACTTGTAATTCCAGTATTTGGGAGGCTGAGACAAGAGGATCGCAGGTTTGTGGCCAGCCTCAGCAACTTAGTGAGGCCTTCAGCAACTTAGATCCTCTTTCCAGACAAAAAAATAAAACTAGGCTAGGCTATAGTTCAGAGGTAGAATGACCCTAGGTTCAATTACCAGCACATACACACAGAAAAGTGGTAGACTGGTGAGGCATGTTGGTGTATGCCTGTAATTCAACTACTTGGAAGACTGAGACAGGAGGATCACAGGTTCGCAGCCAGCCTCAGCAATTTAGCAAGACACTGTTTCCAAATAAAAAATAAAATAGGGTTAGAGGTGTAGCTCAGAGGTAGAATGCCCCTGAGTTCAATCCCCAGTACCCCCCCCCCCACACACACACATGGTAGAGTGGCCAGGCGCAGAGGTCCATGCCTGTAATCCCAGTACTTAGGAAGCTGAGAGGAGGATTGAGACCAGTGTGTGGAAACTTAGCAAGATCATGTTTCAAAATAAAAAAAAAATAGTGCTGGGGGTATAGCACGGAGGTAGAATGTCCCTGGGTTAAGTCCCTAGTACCACACACACACAAATGGTAAACTGCTAGTAAGACCCCACAGTGTTGGGAAGAAATTAGTGATTTGTGGAAAAATAATAATATAGTGTGGTTTCTATGAAGCAACCAGTGATCAGATGCACATGGAACATTCTGCAGGATGGGCCAGATGCTAGGCTGTGAAAGAAATTTCATTAAATTTGAGAGGATTAAAGTCATGCAAAGTATGTTGTCTGACCATAATGGAATTCAATTGGAAATCAACAACAGAAGGAAATTGGGGAAATTCACAAATATATGGAAATTAAGTAACATATTTCTAAATAACCAGTGAGTCAAAGAATCCACACGGGAAATGAGAAAATATTTTGAAACGAGTGCAAATGAAAACACAACACACAAAAAAGTGTCATGTGCAGCTAAAGCAGGACTTCAAGTGAAATTTACAGCTGCGAATACCTATATTCAAAAAGAAAGCCAGGCGTGCTGGTGCATGTCTATAATCCCAGTACTTAGAAGGCTGAGATAGGAGGATCACAGGTTCGAGACCAGCCTCAGCAACTTAGTGAGACTCTCAGCAACCTAGCAAAAACCAAAAAGAAGTGGTGTTCCAAAAAACAAAAATTATAAAGGGCTAGGGGGTGTAGCTTGGAGGTAGAATGCCCTTGGGGTTCAATCCCCAATACAAAAAAAAATCCAAAAAAACAAACAAGCAAACAAAAGCCTGTATTCAAAAAGAAGACATCTCAAATCATTAGCCTAACAATCTGCCTTAAGAAACTAGAAAAGCAAATTAAACTCAAAGCAAGCAGAAAGAAAAAAAATAATGAAGAGTACAGTGGAAATACATAAAATAAAGAATAGAAAAATTTAGTGAGAAGCCAGGCATTGTGACTCACGCTTGTAATCCCAGTACTTAGGAGGCTGAGACAGGAGGATCCGGATTCGCGGCCAGCCTCAGCCACTTAGTGAGGCTCTCTGCAACTTAGTGAGACCCTGCTTCAAAATAAATAATAAAAAAAATAGGGCTGGTGGGTGTAGCTTGGAGGTAGAATGCCTCTGGGTTCAACCCCCAGTACTGGGGGAAAAAAACAATTAGTGAGACTAAAAACTGGCTCATTAAAATGGTCAACAAGCCAGGTTCAGTGGTGCACGCCTTGGGAAGCTGAGATAGGAGGATTATAGGCTAGCACACAGCAACATAAAGAGACCTTGTTTCCAAATAAAAAATAAAAAATGCCAGGGGGATAGCTCACAGTTAGAATGTGTCTGGGTTTAATCCCAGTATCACAAAAAACAAAATCGTCAAGAAAATCAATAAAAATTAGCTATACTGATCAAGAGAAAAGGAGAGAGGATTTAAATTACTATATGAAGAATTAAAGTGGGGACATGGCTGCTGATCTTAAGAGAAATGGAGAGGGTTATAACTATGAAGAACTCATACACAGCTGGTGGGAATGTAAAATGGTACAGCCATGTTGGGAAAATAATATGGCAGTTCTTTGAACTGTTAAATATAGAGTTACCATGTGACCCAGAATCTCACGCCTGAGAAAAATGACAACACATATGTCCACACGTAAATTATACATGAACGCTCATAACAGCATTCTTCATAATAGGCCCCAAATGGAAACAATCCAAATGTCTAGCAACTGATGAAGAGTTGAAAAAAAGATGGTCTGTCCATATGGTAGAATATTACTGAGTTAGCAAAAGGAATGAAGTACTGGTATGTATTACAAGAGGGATGATCCTTACAAACATAATGCTAAGTGCAGGAAAAGACACAAAAGACCCCACATTATGTGATCCTGTGTCTGTGGAATGTCCACAATAAGTAGATCCCTAGACACAGAAAGTTGATTAGTGTTTGCCTAGAATGGGAATGGAGGGTGATTGCTATGGGCGTGCAGTTTCATTTTGGGGTGATGGATGTGTTCCCAAATTAGATTGTTGTGATGGTCATACAATTCTGTGAATATATGAAAATCATTTAATTATACACTGAAAATGGATGAATTTCTCTTATATAAATTACATCTCAATAATGCTATTTAAAAACAAAAAAGAATACCATATAAATGGGCATTCAATTGTAGCGCCTGGCTGGCTGGCTGCTGCTTTCTTTTTTATATTTCTTACTGTCCCCCTGCTCCCCCCCCTTAACTGAGGGACAAGACGGGCCATTCTCTTAGTCGAATCTTTAAAATTATATATTTCTCAGTGAAGCTTTATATTTTTCTTTATTCAATCAGTTGCCTAGGAGATAGTGAGACCGAGGGATCAAAATGACATTGTTTTGCTAGGGATGACCTAAATATTAGATAATCGATTCGAGAAGGATAGAGAGCTGACTGTGGCCTCCCATTGTTCATTTCGTGAGGAAAAAAATGAGATTGCCTGTAAATCAAAAGCCAAACCTCTTATTTTCTAAATTCTGTGCTTTGTGGAGAAAGCCTCTGCTGCAAAGGAAAGGATCCATTTATGTCTCAGTTTTTCTTGCTGTCCTTGGTAACTCCACGCTGGCTATTTTCACTCATAAATCTTGATCTGCGGCACTGATGATTTCTTTAGGAAAGATTCTTAGATGTGGTATTACCAGACAAAAGCATGGATACATTTTCTGGGACTTCGATTCATTATTATCAAATTGATTTCCTGAAGGCCTGCATCATTCTACAATGACACTGGAAATGGAGAGAGGGCTTTAAGAGGGCTTCGAGAGGGCTTTGAGATGCTTAAGACTTGCATTTCTCTGATTAATACAATGTTTGAATGTGTTTTTCTTCCGTCATTTATTAGTGTTTTTTTTTTTTTTTTTTTTTTTAACTGGAGATTGAATTCAGGGATGTTCTACCTCTGAACTATACTCCCAGCCGTATTTTTCATTTTGAAACAGACAGAGTCTTACTAAGTTGCTGAAGCTGGCCTGGAACCTGTGATCCTCCTGTCTCAACCCCCCCAAGTACTGGGATTACTGACCTGCACCACCATGCCTGACTTAATCTTTGCTCTTTATATTAAGATCTTTATATTTTTCTTTGTTTTATTTTTTTCAGTACTGGGGATTGAACCCAGGGGCATTCTACCACTGAGCTACACCCCCAGCCCTATTTTTTATTCTTTATTTTTGAAACAGGGTCTCACTAAGTTGCAGAGGGCCTCACTAAGTAGCTGAGGCTGGTCACGAACCAGTGATCCTCCTGTCTCAGCTTCCCAAGTGTGTGACACCACACCCAGCTATATTTTTCTTTCTGAATAGTGTATTACTCCTTTGTCATCCAGAGTTTGTTCCCAGTTTGATCAATTTTCCTTTCGTTTACCACTGATTTTCTGTACAGACATAGTATACTTTTATGTAAATTAGTGTATTGATGTTTTGTGATTTCTCTGAATACATTTTCAGCTAATTTTTTTTCACTTTCAGTTGACTTCCTTTGCTACTTCAAATTTTTCATCTATATGGAATTTGGATGTATAATATGAAGTTAGTGTGCAAATTGATTTTTATTTTGAAATAGCCACATTTCCAGGATTGCTTATTGAATAATTCAGTCCTTCCCCCCTATGAATCTGTGATACCTCATTTATCATATAATGTTATATGTATATTTGAGTCTTTTCTTCTGGACTTTCAGTTCAGTAACATTAATTTGTCTTGCCATTCTTGTATCAATACATTTAACTTTTAATGCTTTTTAAAATGTTATTTGCTATATTAGCAAGCTTTTGTCCTTCCTATCACTCTTCATTTTCAAAAGTGTTTGACCTAAGCCAGGTGTGGTGGGACATGCCTGTAATTCTAGTACTTGGGAGGCTGAGACAGGAGGATCGCAGGTTCACAGCCAGCCTCAGCAACTTAGTGAGGCCCTCTGCAACTTAGTGAGACCCTGTTTGAAAATAAAGAATAAAATAGGGCTAGGGGTGTAGTTAGGGGGTAGAATGCCCCTGGGTTTGATCCCCAGTACAAAGAATAGAATAGAATAGAATATACTTTTATCTATACTCACTTGTTTATTGTGAAGCCATACCTTTTTTTTTTGAAGTCATGTCTTCAAGTTGAAAACTATTATTGGGATTGTGATTTAAATTTCATTATAACTATAAGTCAATTTAGAAAGAGTTGACATTTTTCATCTTGTTTAGAAGTTCTGTATTGTCATATAAACCATCATTATATACAAGTGTATAAGTGAAAACCTTTTCTCCTTCTACCCTTCCCAAATATCCCAATAGGTGAATTCATGCAAATTAAAACATCTCCCCTCCTGAATTCTAAACAGTTGATTCTAGTCATCCAGTGGCATGAGATGTCACTGTGTTTAGTCGAGTATTGTTTGATTTATGCAGGCTTGCTTACTTCTTTAAAATTATTCCTAGGTAGGTTGTGGTTATTGTTGGCTTTGTAAATAGGATCTTTCCCCTCTTGTGTTGTTTTCCTAATGCTGCTACTGAAAGGAGGTAACCTTTGAATATTGCCCTTATAATAGCCCTTTGCAGAACACTCTTGTTAAAATGCTCCTCTTTGATATTAAGGGAATTGTTAGCACTTAACAGTCACTAGCTTTTAGAAGGCAGGCGAGTGGAAATTATAAAATGCTGTATTTCAGCAGATGATTATTTCAGGAACAAAAATTCTTTAACTTGAATAGAACTTTACATTGTGTATATGTGTGTGCGTAAAGGAATTTTACATTGTATATATACATACATATATGTGTGTATCTCTACACATATATGTGTGTGCATAAGGGAATGTTATAGATGCATGGATACATATGTATGTGTATATATATATGCACACATATACATGCATACACACACACACACACACACACACACAAGAGAGAGAGGGGGAGAGTGGGAGAGGGCCTCATTTACTCCTCAGAGTAACCCCTTGAAGGATGGTAAGAGAAGCATTATTACCAGTTCATTTTAGAAGCATTATTACCAGTTCATTTTAAATGTAAGGAGAAGAAGGGCATGGTGGTGCATACCTGTAATCCAGTACTTGGGAGGCTGAGACAGGAGGATCACAGGTTTGAGGACAACCTTAGCAAGTAGTGAGACTCGCATCAACCTAGTGAGATCCTGTTTCAAAATAAAAATAAAAAAAACAGGGCTAGGGTTATAGCTCAGAGGTAGAATGCCCTGGGCTCAATCCCTAGTAACATACACACACACACACACACACACACACACACACACACACACACACACATACACACATACACACAGGTGGGGATGTAGCTTGGAGGTAGAATGCCCCTGGGTTCAATCCCAAATAAATAAATAAGTAAAAGTAAATATAAGGAAACCGAGATGAGAAGAAATGAAAAATGATTTAGCTAAAGCAGCAACACAAGGCAGACATGGAAGGTCTTTTCTACTTGTTTACACAGATGCCTATGCGGTGATATGAGTAAGTGTCGGAAAAGTCGTAGGGAGGGACTGATCTGAACTGTTTTGTGATGCTTGTGGCTATGTTTCATTCCATTAATGCATTTTTATTCTTCTGTGGGTTCTGTCTTTGTCTAGGTTTTAAGTTTCTTTACTAGAGTATAAGCTCCTTGAAGGAGGAAACCACGTCTCATTCATCTTGGGCCCAATGTCAACTGGTTTCTGTAGACAGAGATTTATTTAGGGAAGTAAGAAATACACATGCAAGGAAGATTGTGGGCCACCTCAAACAGGTCTCACGTAGTTGCTGAGGCTGGCCTCGAATCTTCCATCCTCCTGTCTCAGCCTCCCAAGTACTGGGATTACAGACATGCATCACCACACACAGCATTTAAGCATCTGTTTTTGAAAGTGGGTTGTGAGAGTAAGTACTGAGCTTACTCTCTGAACTGTTGGTCTGATAGTGTGTGATTAGTTACTGGAGAGCAGAAGGCGAAACATGATTCTACAGGAAGACATTCTAACTGCATCTTAAGTAATGTGACCGCGGGTGGAGCTAAGTTCCAAGGGCACAGCACACTTGACGAGCAGGTGCCTACATTTTCCCCATTTACTAGGGTAACACAAGGAAGAAGTGGGAGCATATATTCAGGGCAAAGGATGGTTCCAACTTCATCCAATCACTTAACACACTTCGCCAAGGCTTTCTAAATGAAAGCGTGTTGAGTTCAGTTATAGATGGCAGTGTGTGTACCCTTCTCTTTTTGTTAGAGTGTGGGGGCCACGCTTAGCTTTTCCTTCCTTTCTGGGCTTCTCCTTCTTTGATATTTGGTCATTGTTGCCCTTGCGACAGGTCCAGGAAGGGAAAGTTAAGATAGTAGTCAGGAGGGATGGTTGGCTTGTGTGATTGCCAGTTTTACTTGCCAGGAACCCAATATTGTGAATCATCAGTGATTGCTATGGCTTGAGATTTTGATGGAAGTCAAATATATCTGCAAAACCACCTGTAGTTGACTTGTTAAAGATTTGGGGAAGCCGGGCGTGGTGGCGCATGCTTGTAATCTCAGCATTCGGGAGGCTGAGACTGGAGGATCCGGGTTCGCGGCCAGCCTCAGCTACCTAGTGAGGCACTCCGCAACTTAGTGAGACTCGGTTTCAAAATAAAGAATAAAAAATAGGGCTGGGGGTATAGCTCGGAGGTAGAATGCCCCTGAGTTCAATTCCCAGTACCACAAAAAAAAAAAAAAAAAAAAAAAGATTTTGGGAGATAGCAACCCCTGTAGGGGTGGCCCAAGAGCCCTGTTCTCTCCTTTGGCAGAGTTGCTTTTTGTTTTTGTTTTTGTTTTTATTTTATTTTTTTCATTTTTGTTTTGAAACAGAGTCTCACTAAATTTCTGAGGCTGGCCTTAAACCTGTGATCCTCCTGTCTCAGACTCCCAAGTACTGGGATTACAACTGTGCACCACCACACCCAACTAATGCCATCTTTTGTTTGTTTTGGTACTGGGAATTGAACTCAGGGGCATTCTGCCTTTGAGCTATACCCTCAGCCTTTTTTATCTCTTTTATTTTGAAACATGGTCTAAGTTGCTGAGGCTGGCCTTGAACCTGTGATCTTACTGTCTCAAATCTTCCAAATACTGGGTTTACAGGTATGTGCCACCACACTGGCTGGAAGCAGTCTTAAAATTAGCTAACTAACACATGGCCAACACCAGGAGTTTCTAATTGCTGCCAGCATAATTGAGAAAGGGACCATCCATTTAATAAACAGACTTTCAGCAAAGAGAAGCTGCATATGGATCACTCCAATGTTAACGCTGTCATCTGCTACTTCCTTAGGAGCCACATCTTACAATTTTGGTGTCATGGGCATGAAGAATTCAATGCCTTCCACCACCCTATCACAATGATAGTTTACTGCTCATGGATACATGGTCCACACTGAAAGCAGTAAAGTGCAGTAAGATAACCCTAAGCTCCCAAGACAGAAGAGAAACAGCTCAACATCCCAGCTATAACCACCGTGGGGCCTGTAGCCTCAGTTTCCTCATGTACGAAGCGGGGGTACTGCAGACAGACCTGCTTTACAGGAGGGCTACTTCCACCTAACTCCCTCCCTATTTCCATTCTGGGTGGGTGGGTGTGTGTGTGTGGGGGAGGATTGAACCCAGGAGCATTCTACTTCTGAGCTACAACCTCCACGACCTTTCTTCCCTTTTTTGTTAAGCTGCTGAGGCTGGCCTTGAACCTGTGATCCTCCTTTCTCAGACTCCCAAGTACTGGGATTACAGGCATGTGCCACTGCAACCAGCTCCATTCGGCTTTACACATATGACTCTGTTAAAAGGCAACCTGTTAATTATTTATACAAACTCAACTTTTTTTTTTTTTTCTGGTTAGCCTTCCCATTAGAGTGACATAAAGGAACCACACTGAAAAATAAAAGCAGTGACATCTCCAAATATCCCGGTTTGTATCTCTCTTCAGGTTGGTCCCAGAACTTGATTTTGACCTTTTAGCATGTCCCTAGATCCATCCAGCAGGCCATGCTACAGGACACTTCCCCAGCCCAGGCAGCTAGCTCTCTGGGAGAGGGAATCTGAATTTTCAGAGGAGAAAAATCCAATATATAAAGCACATTGCTCTTCTCTGCTTTAGCAAGGCTGCTTTTGGCAAAATGCCCCAAAGAACTCAACATATTTATAGAGTTTTGTTTGATCTACTTTTAAATGCTCCATGCAGAGTCATTCAAGTGAAATGAGAATACAGAACTTCAAAGGCAAAACTGAAGGAAGATTCTAAATATAAGTTATTTGTTGAGCATAAACAAGATTTCTCCCTGCTCTCCAACAGACTCCCTCTAACATATCTATTTTTAAAGGCCTTCTCAAACTTTGCTGCTGACAAATGGATATATCAGACTCTTAACTTTTACTGTTTAAGGGGGAAAGAACAAGGAGGGAACAAGATGAGAGATGAAGGAAGAGAAGGAAAAGAGGAAAGAGAGAAGAGGAAAGAGAAGAAGGAAGGAGGAGACAGATGGAGGAAGAGGAAGAAGAAGGGAAAGAGAGGGAAGGAGAGACATAAAGTGCAAACCTTTTAGGATCTATGATAAAGGTCTAGAAATATCTAGGATCCATCTATCTTGACTATTCTTAGAGAACTAGGTGGGGGGGCGGGTGTGGATGCCCGCCATAAACAAATCAAGAGTTTCCCAGTTTTAAAAATCAGTACTGAGCCAGGTGTGGTGGTATAACCTGTAATCCCTGTACTTTGGAGGCTGAGACAGGAGGATTGCAAGTTCGAGGCCAGCCTCAGCAACTTAGCAAGACTCTTGGCCTTAGCAACCTAATGAGACCCTGTTTCAAAAGAAAATTTAAAATAAGGCTAGGGGTGTAGCTCAGAGGTAGAATGCCCATGGGTTCAATCCCTAGTAACTAACACACACACAAACACACACACACACACACACACACACACACACACACACACACACACACCCCAGTATCCAGAAATGGGCACCATAGAAGGAGATTTAGAGTATGACAGAAAATTGTATATAACCCTATCTTGGGGGAGAGGCTGATCTTGAACCTGTGATCCTCCTTTCTTAGCCTCCTAAGTACTGGGATTACAGGCTTGTGCCACCGTGCCCAGCTCCATTCGGCTTTACACATATGAATCTGTTAAAAGGTAACTATCACAGGTAGTCAAAATATCTTAAAATTTAGAATCGTTTTTAACCTAGTTTCCGTTCTCCTTGCCATCCGAACCAAGAAGGGGAAAGTCTAGGTATTTATGAATATTCTTAAAGCAAACAAGAGCTTATATCTCTGCAAGTCATTTATCAGTGTGTAAAAGGCTAAACCTCCTAAACGGAGGTCCTTCTGGGCTCTGTGGATAGAATTCAGGGGATCTACATTTGGATGGAGGCTAGAGATGTAGCTCAGTGATAGAACACTTGCTTACGATGCACAAGGCCCTGGGTTCCATCCCCATCACCAATAAATAAATAAATAAATAATAAACAAACATGGATGGGAAGAAAAATACATCTTCTGCTATCCTCTTACTGAAATGCAGCCTCTGTTTCCACTATTAAAAACATAGGCAACAAACCACATTGGCAATAGCAGCACCTGTGAATTTTATTTATTTCCCATTACATGGATAGAAAATTTGGGTTCACAGCTGCATTACCTTGAAATATCATTTACACTCTTTTCTACTTCAAAATCATGATTGCTTTTAGACCCACTGCCAGATCTTGCTACTTAAAGCATCAGTAAAGAATATGTATTACTTATGTTTTTGTAATGTTTTGATATCTGTATTTCTATAGGATTGGTTTTCTTTGTAATCTTATGGAGTCTATTTTATTCAGTTGCAAATATTATTCTGAAAGGGGATTATAGGCTTCATCAGACTGGCGAGCAGGTTCTATGCCAATTAAAAAATAAAAGTTAAGAACCAGCCGGGCGTGGTGGCACATACTTGTAATCCCAGCATTTGGGAGGCTGAGACCGGAAGATCTGGGTTCGCGGCCAGCCTCAGCTACTCAGCTACCTAGTGAGGCCCTCTGAAACTTTGTGAAACCCTGTTTCAAAATAAAGAATAAAAAATAGGGCTGAGGGTATAGCTGGGAGGTAGAATGCCCCTGAGTTCAATCCCTAGTACCAAAAAAAAAAAAAAAAAAAAAAAAAGTTAAGAACCTCTAATCCCCGCTTTCATGATTCCAGTTTCCAAGGAAACCCAAAGGTTGAAGGGGTACATTTGATATAACTGCAGTAAACATTTGGACTGTGCTCACTGGGACATTTCACAGGCTTGGGAGCAGCGCATCACAGGCCAAGAACCACACTGGGCTACTTCACTAGTCCTGATCCACGAATGGCCGCGTGGCACAACGCTCACAAGGTTGCTTGCCAAGTGGCCTCTTATTAATCGGGTCAGTGGCTGGCAAGAGCCCTGCTCTGTCATCTGGCACCCTGGCTCAGCTGAGCTCAGTGCCCATATTCCCTCCCAGGGAGGCCAGCACAGCTCATTTGCAGACTGACACCTGCCCCAGCCTCAGCACCGACCCCTCCCAACACAACCTTATGTTTTTGTCCCTTTCCTAACTAACTGAAATTCTGGAAAGCGCTGCAAGGTTCCTGCCCCCTCAGGGATGAAGAGATCCCTGAGGTTTCCCCGCATCCACAGGGCTCCACACAAAACCCTTGTACTTAGCCCTACTAAGGGGCGCTGTCACTATTTGCATGCATGTCCCCAGCACCTGCAGGAGAGCAAGCACATACACGTTCCCAGAAGCAAGGGGAGTCTGCGCCAATGTTTATAACTTCCTGGGATTTGCTTCGAGAGGCTGCCTGACTTCTAGGGAGGCCCCAATTGTGTGCTGTCACTAGAGGATAAAGGACCACAAAGTCAGCTGAGATCACAGGCATCTGACCAATTCTTCCAGGAAAAAAAAAATCTAAAATCAAGAAAATCATAATTCCACTATTAGGAAGTTAAATTCCTGGTTAACTCACATGAAATGTGCAAAGGTATATGCATAATGCTCACTGCTGCATTATTGAGAATAATGAAAAACCAGAACTATCCTCAATGTGCTTCCATTAGGGGACTAGTTAGGTAACTACACAGAGACTAAGAAAAAATGGTGTAGCTCTAAGTGAATGAATATAGCAAGATTTCCAAGATTCTAATAAAATAAAATAATAATCATACATAAATGGTATGATCCTGTGGGGGTTTCTTTGTTTGTTTGGTTTTGGTTTTGTTTTTGCAATCTAGGGATTGAACCCAGGGGTATTCTTCCAAGCTACACTCTCAGCCTTTTTTTTTTTTTTAATTCTTTATTCTGAAACAGGGTCTCATTAAGTAGCTGAGGTTGACCACTGACCATGAACCTGTGATCCTCCTGTCTCAGCCTCCTGAGTATTGGGATTACAAGTGTGTGCCACCACACCCGGCTCTCTGTATTTTTTATACTTTTATTGGTGCACTGTAGTTATATATCATAGTGAGATTCCAAGCTATCCGTGAACATATGCACATAGCACTTGGTTATTCCCTCCATATCCCACTCTCCCCACCCTTCCTCCCTCTCCATATGTGTTAATAAGATTGGTTCATCGCAATGCATACATGGCAGGGATCTTTCACAGAAATCATCAGGAACCAGGCATCTCATGGGGAGTGTGACTCGGGAAAGGAGGTGGATGTTACTCTAAATCTAACTAAGAAGTCGGGCGTGGTGGCGCATTCTTGTAATCTCAGTACTTGGGAGGCTGAGACAGGAGGATTGCAGGTTCTCGGCCAACTTCAGCTATTTAGTGAGGCCCTCTGCAACTTAGTGAGACCCTACTTCAAAATGAAGACTATAGGCCAGGTGTGGTGGCGCACGCTTGTAATCCCAGCATTCGGGAGGCTGAGACCGGAGGATCCGGGTTCAAGGCCAGCCTCAGCTACCTAGCGAGGCACTCCGCAACTTAGTGAGACCCGGTTTCAAAATAAAGAATAAAAAATAGGGCTGGGGGTATAGCTCGGAGATAGAATGCCCCTGAGTTCAATCCCCAGTACTGCAAAAAATAAAAAATAAAAAAAAAAAATAAAGACTATAAAATAGGGCTGGGTCCAGGTTCACAGTCAGCCGCAGCCTGGTGAGGCCCTCTGCAACTTAGGGAGACCCTGTTTAAAAATAAAAAATAGGGCTAGGGGTGTAGCTCGGAGGTAGAATGCCCCTGATTTCAATCCCCAGTACCACAAAAAAAAAAAAAAATAGGGCTGGGGGTGTAGCTTGGAGGTACAATGCCCCTGGGTTCAATTCCCAGAACTGCAACAACAACAAAAAAGTCTAACTAAGAAAACTTGGAATCAATGTGAAAGAAATTGTACAACTCAAAAAAAAAAAAAGCAAAGAGCAGTGAGGTCTAAACAAGTGTGTGCCACCACACCCAGGTCTCTCTGTGTTTTTTATACTTTTATTGGTGCACTGTAGCTATATATCATAGTGAGATCCCAAGCAATCCGTGAACACATGCACATAGCATTTGGTTGAGCTCCAAGGCATGAGCTCCCTTACTGAGCGTATGAGTGCTAGAGGGGCTACAAAACCACTCCGAACTTTGGGCTCCATGGAGGGGCTGCAAAGGGTTTTGTCCAAGGCCCCTAGTGGCAGTGTGATCTGGAAAAGGGCAGGCTTCTAAGAGAATGAGAGAATAAAGAGACCTGGCTGCCTGCAAGTGGAGAGTTTTTAGCAGATTTATTTTCCCCCTAAACAAACAGGTTATCTATTTGTTCAAAGCAAACATTTCACATTTCGTTAAACAGATGCTACTTGACTTGTAAGCACAGGAAAGGCACCAAGGTGTGTCACACTCAGACTTTTCATTTTTTCCACCAATCTGTACCTTTGCTCTCCCCCTCAGAGGGAGGGAATCAAGCACCACGGTGAGTGTAAATATAGAAATTGTAAATCTAGAAAGTGTCAATCTAGAAGTCTTGAGGCAAGAAAAGGAATGTAGGTTCCTTTGTGGACTAGAGAAAGAAACAGTAGAGAAAAAGGGAAAACAGAGAGAAATAAATGCTCATTAATCTCCCCAGCAATATTAATTTTTTTTATCAGCACTTGAGTACATTTTTGGTACTTAGATATCTTTACCTCAAGGGGCTTGTTTTTAAAGTTTTCTGTATATTACATGAGTAAGTCTCTTTTTGAAAGATGAAACTTCCTGCAAAGTAGGAATCGAGTTTTCTATTAGTCTGCAGTGGAGGCTGGCAAACATTGTCTGGAAAAGGTCAGCCAATACGATTTGGGAGCCATATTATACAAATCTGCTGTTGCAGCGCAAAAGAAATGGGTGTGGCTGGGTGCCAAGAAAACTTGATTTATAAAAATAGGTACTGCCAGATTTGGCCCATGGACCATAGTTTGCTGATCTGGTCTATAAGAAGTGATAAGGGACCAGAGATGATTTTTTTTTTTTTTTGACTGGGGATTGAACCCAGGGGCATACTACCTCCAGGCTACACCGCCAGCGCTTTTTATAGTTTTGTGTGTGTGTAATATTAGGAATGAACACAGAGACATAATACCTCCAAGCTACACCTCCAATGCTATTTTATTTTATTTTTTATTTTGAAACAAGGTATCACTAAGTTACCATTCACCAGTCTTGAACCTGCAATCCTCCTGTCTCAGCCTCCCAAGTACTAGATTACAGGCATGTACCACCATGCCTGAGAGTTATTTATTTAAGTTTTGAAACAGGGTCTCACTAGGTTGCTGATAGTCTCACTAAATTGCTGAGGCTGGCATAGAACCTGCGCTCTTCCTGTCTCAGCCTCCCAAGTGCTGGGATTCCAGGTGTGCACCACCATGCCAGGCTTCAAGTGCCTTCTTGATCCTTTTTTATGCCAGAGTAAAATTTCATTTTGTGTCATAGTAAAGCTTCATTTTGAAATATTCAACATGCTAAAAGAAGCATATCACTTTGCTGGCAATCTCTAGCCATCATCTATCAAGGCTAGGGGAAGGGATTGGCACCTAGCAATTCAACCCAAATTACCGTGAATGATTTTTTAAATTTCTCTCTCTCTCTCTTTTTTTTTTTTTGACTGTGAATGATTTATTTTATCCTACACCCACTGAAATAAACGTGGAGATGATACAAAAATCCTTTAGAGGAAGTAGTTTTTTTGGTGCTGGTGAGCTGAATGCAAACTTAATCCACATCTCACAACTCACCTTTCCCTGCAATGAAGGCTGCATAAAGACTGAAAGAGACAGCGCTGCCATGGAGGGAGGACAGGTGGTTGACCAAAGACTAGTTTTAACTTCATTACTCAAAATCACCATGGGGCCTACCCAGCAAAGAGCCAGCATCCTCTAAAAGTCTCCAGAAACTTCCAACAGGTCATGTAGGAATCTGACTCGTTCAACAAATATTTGTTGGCTGTAGTTACCAGAGTAGGCTATAGATTGCATGTAGAGAGGACATCGATATTATTGCCTGGAGACCCCAGGAAGGGTTTGCAAAGAGAGTAGTGGGTGGTTTGGGGGGGGAGGGGGCTGGTGAGTGAATCCAGGGAAGCTCGATCACTGAGCTACACACCTCCGGCCATATTTTACACTTGTTTTGAAACAGGACCTTGCTAATTTATGGCCCACTGGCCTCGAACCTGTGATTCTCCTGTCTCAACCTCCCAAGTATTGCAATTACAGGCATGTGCCACCATGCCTGACTTCCTAAACTCTAGTTCTAAGGCACTGAAAAGGTACAGGATATTTGTGACTGCCACCAAGTCTTGCTGGCTACCCCCAGACCCATGTACCTGCAGGCCATGAAATCTTAGGGTTGAAAGGAAGGCCATCTGGACCCAGCTGCTGTTGTTTGTTTTGTTTCAATGCAGTGCAAAGCTGCCACTCATCAGCTCTAATAAATGATCACTTTCCATTTTCCACTTCAACTTGGGCTTTTGGTAGAAAGAGTTCATACATCAATGTGAATAAATCAATACAGTTCAGAATTTACGAACATGTGGAGGGAGAGAGAGATCGATGCGACAGAACCACCCAACTGATGCCCGCCTCTCATCCTCCCTTCCTCTTGCTGCCTAGGTTCAGTCATTTGAAAATGCAGCAACACCTCCACCGAGAGGCTCAGCGGGGAGGGAGGAAAGTGAAATGGCATCCTACATTAGCCTTTCTGGCAAAAGACTCACAGCTAAACTGCAGAAAGGCTTCCACGGCTCATTCCTGCATCTCAATGACCCAGGTTATTCCCATCGACTCTGAACAAATGTAAATAAGAGCTGATGAGGCATATGTACAAATATACACACCTGACATCCCACTCTACAACAGGGTAGTCAGGCTAAGGGGGGGAGGTGGAGAAGGAGTCACAGGAAGAAGGAAGGAACACAGGAAAGCATGTAGAGGAGTCTTTTTTCGTTTTCCTTTCTTTTTTTTATTTTGGTACTAGGAATTGAACCCAGGGGCATTCTATCTCTGAGCTACACCCCCAGCCCTTTTTATTTTTTGGAAACAAGATGAGAGCCTTGCTATGTTGCTGAGGCTGGCCTAGAACCTGTGATCCTCCTGTCTCAGCCTCCCAAATACAGGGATTATAAGTGTGCACCACCACACCTGGCTGCAGAGGAGTCTTTTAAACATTAATGCAAATTGCACACAAGTTCTATGAAAGAAAGGCAGAGGTACAGGTTCAGGGCTTAGGAAGGAAAATGGGAATTGAGTTTATGTATATGTGTGAAATAGATACAGAATTTCCATTTCTAGCTTTTCTTGTTTTTTTGCCACTGTCTCCATAATGTCATACACATCAGTAACTGGATGATTTTTCTTTCTCTTTGTATATATCTTTAAGTGTCACCTTTTATTGCAACACTTTAGTCAAAAGTAAATTACAAATGAAGCTAATTTCTTCAAAAGAAACAAACTACTCCTAAAGATATTATCAAAGAGCTGCTATAAAGCTTTTGAAAAGTCCATTGGTATAAGAAATTTTAAATCAAACAACTGGTATTATTTTTCGCTAAATATTTTTTAAATAAAAATATTAACAGCGTGCTGTGTTCATCTGTTCACTTTAATCTGTCAAATGACATGGCCTACAAAAGGGTTAAAAATAAGGGCATGATGGCACACACTTGTAATCCCAGTACTTGGGAGGCCAAGACAGGAGGATCGTGGGTTAGAGGCCAAGGTTAGTAATTTAGCAACACCCTTGGCAACCTAGGTTGTATGGGGGTGTATCTTGAAGGCAGAATTTCCCTGGGTTCAATTCCCCATAGGATGTGCGTGTGCGTGTGTGTGTGTGTGCGTGCGCGCACACACACACGACATTGTCATCTATCTACCCCCTGTGGGGAAGGCAAAAGCTCACTAGTAATCATCAGTGAAATACCAGAAGAAAATATTGACACATGCCATCCTAAAACTTCCTGCTCTTTAGGATGGAAGGATGCAGGTGACATATACTTTCTCCCACCTTCAAGCATCCCCCCCTTGAGCTGGGTCATAGGTCAGGAAGAACTGGCACAGAGTTCCAGTGAGTGGTGTGCAGAGCTGAGGTCAGGTGCAGTAGTCCTGCTGGGGGCTGGGAGCACTGTAGTGAGAGAGCCGGTGTGGAGACTGAGGGTGATGTCATACCGTGTTGCAGACAACAGTGAATTGGGGAGTAGACAGTTCATCCAGGAGTTTGAACCTAGGTGACAGAAATACTGTCACTTACTAGCTTGGGGGAACTCTGGTTTCCTCATTTGCAGAATGGTTGCTCAGAGTCTTGCTAAGTTGCTGAGACTGTCCTCAACACTGCAATTCTCCAATCTCAGCCTCTTAAGTACTGGCATTACAGGCATGTGCCACCATGCCCAGCTGCGCTTTTCTTTTTAACCAATGTGACTGGCACAATGAAATACAGTGATGGACATCAGAAGTACTTTACAAATGATCATGAGTGAGCCCATGGGAGGAGAATAACTGTGTCTGTTTTGGCGTCAGATCAGGAGACCTTTATCACCTCTAAGTCCCTCTCTTCTGCCCTCTGTAGGGCTTTTTGGGGTGTGTTGCCAATGTGCTTTATAGAACCTTATGCCACCAGCTGAGTAACCTTCTTAGAAGCTTTAAAAAAATGTTGACTAACCTGGCAGAGAGAAATTAGTGAATGTATCATTTCAAGTTCAATGCAGAAATTTGGTTTGAGAGAAATCTGATGATTCTGTTCCAGGTCCTATATCTGTTTTTTTCTCTAAGAATACGTCATTCCTAGCTGGGCATGGTGGCACACACTTGTAATCCCAGTACTTGGGAGGCTGAGACAGGAAGATTGTAGGTTTGTGGCCAGCCTCAGCAATTTAGTGAGGCCCTCAGCAACTTAATGAGACCTTGTTTCAAGCTATAAAAATGAAATAGGGATGGGGGTATATCTCAGCAGTAAAATGATTCTGGGCTCAGTCCCCTGTATCGCCACCACCAAAAAAAAAAAAAAAAAAAAGAAAGAAAGAAAAAGAATATGTCACTCTTTCCCTTGCAGTTTGCACAATGTTAGGTGAGATACTATGTCTGACAGGGTTTTTTTAAAGTATGAACATATATAACCATGAGTCTTATGGCTTCAGCTAACACTGGGACTTCAGATGTTATTTCAAAGTCGCTTTGGTGGGGACTCTGGTAACTTTTGTGGTCGTGAGTGCCAGTTTTCAGTTGCTTGTCATTTTACTTGTTTCATGCTCAGATTCGTGTCTACAGAATTCACTTGTAACAGAATATCCATGGGCGCTTTTAAATATTCCTAAGCTTCATCTTCAGGGTTATATCTGGGGGCAGAGGTGGGAGAGGGGTGCTGAGACTGCTTGTCTTTCGGCCATTTTATTTACTGTGCATTTGTCCTCTGTGGCGTCAGGAGCCATGGAGCAGCTATGGTGTTCTTTGCACCTGAATATCTCCTGTTGGGCTTTGCTGCCTTGGAGAAGTCAGCGAGGAGAGCCTCTGGCCCGGGAACATCCAGGCCCTTCTTGGGGATGCATAACTCAGCCTGTGAACAGATTGCTGCGCTCATCCAGGTTGGCCCCATAGCTCTGTTTGTTCTTCCTGAGATCCGGTGTCATAGGCCTGCACGGAGCAGGGAAGATGGTTTGTGTGGTTGCCAAAGATGTGATTAGACACGATGTTGATCTTGAGCTCTTGTCCTTTTACCTGTTCTCAACTCTGACCTTCCTTGGTGAAGCACAGGCAGAGAAAAATGAAACAGAGGGAACTAGGCCACCAGCTTTTGCAAACTATTGATTGGAGAGCATCTCAGATGGACTGCAGGCACCTTCCCTTTTGCTCAATGTCATGCTGTGCAGGGGCCTTAATGTGCCCTGTGATCTCCCTGTGGGGACTTCCTTTCTCTGGGGAAAGATTAGGGGAAAAAAAAAGAATTCCAGGAGGCAGTACCCAAAAATATTTTCGGCGCTGCTAATGGTGTTCCTCTGAAGTCGCGGATCTCTTTGGTTTTCCAGGCCATGCGTGCAGTGGCATGAAGGAATGGCGTGAGGTGGTCAGGGACAAAGCAACCAACTTCTGAGCCAGGTCCGGCTCTCTTCCTGGCTCCTATCCTCCTCTCCCTGGCTGGGGCCTCTCCCGCTGCATGTCTGCGTGTCTGTCTTTCTCTCTTTCACGCACACTCCACATATGCATGTACTTTTTCCGCACAATGTACATCTGTGATACAGCTGTGCGGTGGACAGCTGCACCTGTCCTTGAACCAGCTCGAAGCCAGAGGCTCCCAGGTGGGCCACCCCGGCTGAGCCGGACAGTGGAACCTTGCACGTCCTCCAGTCAAATGATGCTTGGCCCTAGCTTTTATCTTGATTTGCCTGGGTGGACTCCGAGGAAGCAGCCAGGGAGCCTGTTAATGGACCCCCCTGGGACAGAGAGAAGAGGACAGAAGTGGAGTGGGGCCATTTGGAATGGTAGGAGAGCAGGCTGAAATGCAATCAGCCTTCGCTTATCAGGCCTGAGTCCGGGCAGATTGAAAGGGTGACTCTTAGGCAGAAAGGGGCCTGGCCACTTGCTCTTTTCCTTTGCTATCTGGGGACTAGCCTTAGAAGCACACCATTACTGTTTCTCTACCACATCCCATCGGCTTTCATCAAAAACCCATAGCAGCAGCTCTCAAGCCCCATCCACGGAAAAGCGTTTAAGGCAACACTGTGCGCCAGTGCTTCCGGGTGGGGCTCCGCCTTCCGCACCAATGGATCGGTTCCTCATAGCCATGCCTTTCTGACCCAGCAGCTTTTAAAGACTGAGAAGCATTGCTCTGCTTTCTCCCGCCTCTAAGAGACCAGGGCTGCCGTGCCTCTAGCCATGTCCCAGAGAGCATATTTGAGACAAGTTAGCTTAATTTGCCTGCATGCCTAGAAAGCCTCTCTGGGAATCTGGGTTTGAAAGAACAGCCATATCTAAATATTTTGCTTTTCCCATCCAGGAGAGCGACGGAGGCGCCGGTGCCAGGTGGCATTCAGCTACCTGCCCCAGAATGATGATGAGCTGGAACTGAAAGTGGGAGACATCATAGAGGTGGTAGGAGAGGTAAGCAAGAAGCTGAGTCATGGCGCCCTTGCCTCGTGTGCTGTCACCCCACCTGTGCACCCAGACGAGAGAAGCTCTTGCCACAGATGCACAGGCCAACTGACCTGGAAGGTGGATGGTGGAACTTCAACCCTAGAAGTCATCTGGTTGAGTCACCTGAGAAAATGGGTCCCTGCTGAGGAATGCCTCCATGCCTGTGCAACTCAGATGTGGGGCCATTTCAACCAATGTCTTTCTAACAGAATACTAAGTACCTCTGAAATTCCAACCCAGTACCACTGACTTTTTCTTCTGTGTTAATTGATGAGACTCTGGGTGTCCAGAGTGATCAGGATCCATCTCTCCAGTACAGATTCAGTATTCATTGAGGGGAACACCATAGAGTTAGAAGGAAAAGAAGTGATTTTTAGTAAAAGACCAAGCATGTGGCAAGTGTGATGAGGTTTTTCTTTATTTTTTCTTTATTTTTTATTTTTTTGCAGTTCTGGGATGGAACCCAGGGCCTCATGCATGCTAGGCAAGAGCTCTACCCCTGAGCTGTACCCCCAGCCTGTGATGAGGGTCTTCATATATCAACTCACTTAACTCATCCTTAACACTTTAGTGTGTAGATGAGAGAAGAGCTCCTACTTATGAGGCTGAGACAGAATGATCACAGGTTCAAGGCCAGCCTCAGCAACTTAGTGAGACCCTCAACAACTTAGCGAAACCCTGTTTAAAAAAATAGAAAGGGCTGGGGGTGTAGCTCAGGGGTAGAATTCCCTTGGGTTCAATCCCCAGTTAAAAAACAAACAGCTGAGCATGGTGGGTGGTACACATCTCTAATCCTAGTACTTGGGAGGCTGAGACAGGAGAATCACAGATTTGAGGCCAGCCTCAGCAACTTAATGAGGCCCTCCACAGCTTAGTGAGACCTTGTTTCAAAATAAAAGAGAAAATAGGGCTGGAGTTGTAGCTCGGAGGTAGAATGCCCATGAGTACCCAGTACAAAAATAATAATAATAATAAAGAGAAAAGAGACTCTAGGAGAGGCAGGGCTGAGGGGTGGATCCTCCTGTCTCAGCCTCCCAAACACTGGAATTTACAGGTGTGCACCACCATGCCCGGCTCAGAAACCCACAATTTATAGAAGAGGAAGGTAGAAGTTGAAGAGTGTAAGGGAGCCATCCTGTGGGTGGAAATGGCAGGCCTGATGATAGAAACCAGATTTCCTGACTCTTATATAAGCCCATCTTGAGCTTATGTCAGAGTTTTATTTACCTCTTTAGCGAGGGATCTTGAAGGTTGGAAGGCTGGCTCCAAGAGAATTGTGAAGGAGCAAAGCATTTATAATGATTGAAAGAAAAACTACTTGGCTAGGCTAGTGAAGTTGGACACCAAATTCCCTCGTGTCCTACAGGGCAATAAAACTGTAACCTTTCAAGTTCTTTTCTAAGGGACAAATAATTTGTACCTCTGCTGGTCAAAGTTTATTTTCATTGCTATTTGACAAGAGTCACTTACATTGCTTTCGGTTTTCGGTCAGACAACATCCACATTGACAGAGCTTTAAACTAGCCTAAGAAATAGTAAGTAATGTGCCAAACAAAGGTGCATGTCCCAGAGAAGTAGTTGGTGGGGTTTCAGCATGGTGCTGGGAAGACATACTATAAACCTTTTTGCCCATTTCTCAATTTTAGATCATTTGCATTGTGACTGATTCCTTTCCTGTTTTGGTACTAGAGGTTGAACCCAGAAGCTTTCTACCTCCAAGCTACACCCTCAGCCCTATTTTAATTTTTATTTCTTTTGTAGATGCAAAATTTTCTTTATTTTGCTTTCATTTTTGCAAGATAACTGTATGAATTTTGTGTCAACAGTTTGTCTTCCAGTTAATTTTTATTTCAAAACAGGGTCTCTTTAAGTTACTGAGGCTGACCTCGAACCTACAATCCTCCTGTCTCAGCCTCCCAAATACTGGGATTATAGGCATGCATCACCATGCCCAGCTCACTCATCCTTTTTTATCCCTGGTGTCAAGCAGGGCCCATGGGAAACATTTATTGAAACTTGAATGAGTGATGAATAAATAAACAACAGAGAAGAACTTTCATTCCAATGATAAAGGGACAAATTTCTTAAGAGGGTAACTATGGAAGAAATCATGGAGAAAAAATAGATATGATTAATAGAAAAGTTTAAATTTTTAACTACTATAGCTAAAGAAAGAAAACAACAGTAAAATTACATTAAGTTATAACAAAAAGCTATATATTTAACATATGAAAACATATTAGGAAGCTTCTAGAACAACCATTAATGATAGATAAATTTGTATAAACACAAATCCCATGAGGGGAGAAATCTTAACCATGAGAAAAATGTTCCACCTGCTATTAATTTAAAAAATTACAGCCAGGTGTGGTGGCACATGCCTGTCATCTCAGTACTTGGGAGGCTGAGACAGGAGGATTGCAGGTTCAAAACCAGTCTCAACATAGTGAGACTCTCATCAACCTAGCAAAACTCTGTTTCAAAACAAAAATAAAAAATAAAAAAGGTCTGGAGATTTAGCTTTGAGGTAGAATGCTCTTGAGTACCAAAAAATCCCCAGTACCAGTACAAAAAAAATTTACAAATTAAACTGGGTGTGGTGGTGCACACTTGTAATCCCAGTACTTGGGAGGCTGCCTCAGCTACTTAGTGAGGCTCTCGCAACTTAGTGAGACCCTGTTTCAAAATAAGGAATAAAAAATAGGGCTGGGGGTATAGCTTGGAGGTAGAATGCCCTTGGGTTCTATCCCCAGCACCACAAACAAAATACAAATTAAGACAAGAATGGATTTCTACTTATAAAAATGTAGCAAAGTATTTAGTGGCTAGACTGTCAGCAAAGTTTAGAATAACTGGTCAATTTGTGCATCTGTGTGATCCTTATATGAAGCTATTTAGCAAGGAATATCAAGAGCTATAAAAATCTGAATAACACTGTTTGACTCAGTGATCTCATTCCAAAGAATTTATCTTCAGAAAAACAAAGGGAAAAATACCTGGAAAATATGTTAATTGCAGCAGTATTTGGGATAATGAAAAATAATCAAGGAAAGGAATTAAGTTGTATTATCCAGCTAGAAGATTGCGAAGCCATTAAGATAGTAAACACGGAGGCCTTTAAATATGTATTTATTGTGATACTTTGCATTATAATTATCTGTTCTATTCCACTAAGCTGCGAGCTTTTCAATGACAGGGACCTGGATTTCATCTATCTTTATATTCGTGCCACCTGGAATGGTGCCTAGAATCTAATATGCACTTTAACAAACGCTTGCTGAATGAGAAAATGATTAAATTGATACACGAAAATAATTTTTTTTTGCAAAGTAATTGAACAGATCAGAACACAAAATTGTGTACACCGAGATATAATCATGTAAAATATCGTTATAAGCGCCTGATCAAAGACTGCAAGGGAACGAGAATTGAAAATGGTCCTGTCATAGTAGATGATTTTTCCTTTAATGCTGTTAGAATCCTTCAAGATGAATACAAATCAAGACGGGGCAAATGATTAATATATTTCAGAGAAATATTGCCTACTTTGGCCTGCCCGTTCACTGCAGGGAAACTGAGTCTGGGCTGCTGGAGAAGAGCCACTGAGGTGCTGCGACTGTCCTCCCCCAGCTGCCACCACCTGCAATGCCAGCTCCTTCCTGCTCACTAGCTGAGTGCTGGGCTTCTTTGTGCCTTGTTTCCATCCGGAAAGAGGAGAAATGGCCACAGAGTCTGTGATAGTTGCATCAAACCTAAAGGCTGACCATGTGATCCACATTGTACAAATTACATCATCAAAAAATTATTCTCGCCAGGCATGGTCGTGCACGCCTATAATCATAGTACTTGGGAGGCTGAGACAAGAGGATCGCTGGTTAGAGGCCAGCCTCAGCAACCTTAGTAAGATCCTCAGCAACCTCGTGACACCCTGTTTCAGAAGAAGAAAGGAAAAGTGCTGGGGTATAGCTTGGAGGTAGAATGCCCCCGGATTCTGTACTTAGTACCAAAAAAAAAAAAAATCTGTCCTTTTCTCTGATAATGAATATTGTATAAGTGGTAACAAGTGGCTCTTCTCTAATTCCATTGAAGACTAAAAACAGAACAAACGAACCCCCAAATAAACACAAACCTTTAAATCACAGGGACAGTTTGAGGCAAGAACATAATAGCTCTCCAATACTGTACAATCTATTAATAAAAATATCACATATTTTACATGCCCATAGGAGGTTATGCTCTTATTAATTTGGCGAATAGATTAAGTATTAAGAGCTATACACACAAACATGTATTGTAGAGCTATACACACAAACATTTTGGGGGGCCCCTGACAAAAAACTCTTAGGAGGATTTTGAATATGCATACTAGTTTTTTCAAACGGTTGAATCAAGGAGAGAATCCTAAAAAAGATACATATCTATCTTAATATCTAATTTTATCTTAAAATATTCTGATATATATATTTGTTAGAATACAGCATCAGGGCTTTTTCCCTAAATAATGATTTTCTGGTTTGAGTTCCTTCCTCTGTACATACATAATGCTTCATTTATGATTCCCATTGGTTTCCTTAAAGTAGACTGGAAATGATGTAATCAAAGCAATTGCAGGACATAATTCTTCTAAAGGTCTACAACCCCAATTGTTTCTAGGTGTCCACATCTAATTTGGCAGCAGCTTTTTTTTAGACCTTCAAGTTACTACCTTTATCCCTTCTTACTACTCTCTTTACACCCATATATTTTTGTACTATTTAGCCAAAAGTTTACTACCAGGAACAATGGGATTAAGTGGGATTGGGAAGAAGTGGGATTGGTAGAATATAGAGCTCGCTCATCTAGCAGGAACCCACCTGCTACTTTGCAGCCTTCAGCCTCAGGGACAGACTGGGCATCAAGGGGTAGTCCTGAAGTTGGCAAAATAAAGGTTGCTCAAGAAAGTATCTGAGAGCCGGGTGTGGTGGCACCTGCCTATAATACCAGTACTTGGGAGACTGAGACAGGAGGGGTGCAGGTTTGCAGCCAGCCTCAGCAACATAGCGAGACAAGTTCAAAATAAAATAGGGTTAGGGGTGTAACTCAGAGGTAGAACACCCCTGGGTTCAATTCTTATTACCACAAAAAGAAAAAAAAGCATTTGCCCTGTTTCTGCCTTCTGGTTGGGGAATAGTTGTTCTGTGGGAAAAACCATTATGGTGATCCTAATGGGACCAGGCTGCCAATTTGAGAAGAAAACAGTGGACTGAATTCCTTGGTTGATTTTTTTTCCAGTACTGGGAAATGGACTTGGAGCTTTGTGCATGCTAGGCAAATGCTCTACTGCTGAGCTATACACCTCCAGCCCCCCTTTTTTGTGTGTGATACTAGGGATTGAACCCAGGAGCATTCTGCTTTTAAATTACACTCCCAGCCCCTTTTATTTTTCATTTTGAAAGAGCGTATCTAGGTTGCTGAGGGTCTCACTAAGTTGTTGAGGCCTCCAGCTATTTTTAAAATTTTTATTTTGAAAGAGAGTCTCACTAAGTTGCCCAGGCTAGCCTCAAACTTGGGATACTCCTGCTCAGTCTCCTGAATAACTGGGGTTATAGGCACACACCACCATGCCTGGTCCTGGATTGATATTTATATTTATCTCTTTCATTATCATTACTATTATTGCAGTACCCTAGGTTGATATTTACTGCATCTGAGCTACATGTCTAGCACTTTTTTTTCTTCTTATTTTGAAACAGGGTCTTGTAGCCGGGTGCAGTGGCAAACGCTTGTATTCCCAGTACTTGGGAGGCTGAGACAGGAGGATCACAGGTTTCCGGCCAGCCTCAGCTATTTAGTGAGGCCCTCCGCAACTTAGTGAGACCCTGTGTCAAAATGAAGAATGAAACAGGGTCTGGCTAAATGATCACATCTTGGCCTTAAACCTGTGATCCTCCTGTCTCAGCCTCCCAAGTACTGTGATTTCAGGCATGCTGGCTTGGATTGATATTTTCAAAGTCATTGTGAATACATAGTTGGGTCATTTGGGTCCAGAGCAGAGAGGACAGAGCAATGTCGGCAAAGTTCTAATTAATACAAAAACCATGTGTACAATGATCCAAAGATTTATTGAATGAAATCTGTGCTTCTAATCAGGCTTTGTCTGGTCAGGGGGGTATGTATGATATAGGCAGCTAAGAAGGCAACTCAAACCCCATGGTATTACCATAGTGGCAAATGATGGGATTGACAACTGCTCAGGGAATTGAAAGATGGGGGATGTACATTGAGGGTGAAGAAGGTGCTTCCTAGAAACATGAAAGAGGATTCTTCAGCAGGTGCAGGCAGGTGCAGGTTGGAGCATGTCAGGTGCTGGGCTCATTTGGAGAAAGGATGACAGAGTTTTAGTACAGCCCTGCTCTGAAATAGGGAATGACCTGTGAACATTTGGGATGAGCATGAAGTATTGGAAGCAGGTGCTGGCGGATGCTATGAAACGGGGTTGAGAGAAAAGATACAGTGCTGCCCACAATGAACTTTCTTTTTTTGGGGGGAGTTACTAGGGATTGAACCCAGGAGCATTCTACCTCCAAGCTACACCCCAGCCCTTTTTAAATATATGTTTAAATATTTAGTACATAATATTTAAATATATTATATGTTTAATATATAATATTCAAATATATTTAATATATAATGTATAAATATATGAGATATATTAAATATATATATGTATATTTTTTATGTTGAAACAGGGTCTCACTAAGTTGCAGAGGCTGGCTGTGAACCTGCCACCCTCCTGTCTCAGCCTCCTAAATACTGGGATTACAGGTGTGCACCACCACACCTGGCTTCACACTGAACTTTCAAAGGGAGACCTCATTTAAAGCTTACTTTCCGCCA